>JBBBDQ010001738.1:4622500-4711587 GCA_037127315.1 Ascarosepion bandense | reverse complement strand
GACTTGGTTAGTAGTGCGACCATAGCAGAAATCGAAATATGATAAAAAATGACATAATAATAATTATAGATAAATAATGATAATGATAGTCAAATGATACAATTCTTGTAATATAATTTCTAAGTTAAAATTTATTACCGAAAAAGGAGAAACTGAAAAATTAATATCAGATTTGTTGGAAACACAGAGTAAGAAATTCACCGACACCTCTTAACCAACAGATCAGTCAGTTGTCATCCTTGATACACGCTTGGGCGATCATGTCTCTTTCGAAGCTCTCTCCCCACCCCTGTATAACCTTCCCTTTCTCTCCACCTATGTATCTGTCATCGCACCTGCTATCTCAGCTTTCTATTGTTCCTTTCCAACTAGGTTGTACTCCTCACTCTTTTCTAATTACTCTTTTTACATTTATGTAACCTCTTGCACATCAGTGGCGTTTCCGCCTTGCTCGGGGTAAAATGATTAAAAAATAAAAATGACTGACGAGACAGAATATTTTCCTGCAGTAGGTTGTTATTTCTTTCTGCTGTAGACTGTTTGCCAACCAAGGCTATAGAACCCAATCTGTCCTGCTATTTAACCCATAACTGAAAAAAGAAGAGATTAACCTTTCCCAAGTGTATTTATGAGTACGTGAATGCATCAAGTTCGACTGTAATTAGAATTTGCTTCACCGATTACACCATTACACCACAACCCACCAACAGATAGCCCTCTCAAATTGACAAATTAATCCTATTCAATCCAAGACGATCCGAGTTTGAGAAGCATCGTCCTAATTCAATTGTGAAGGATACTTGTTTACTACTTGTAGTTACCCTAACCCCCAAGAAAGAACCAACGTAAACGGGAAACCTTTCACCACTCCCTGAGGAAAAAAACTCATGTGGCTAAAGGCGCCCCAGGGCTAAACATTGGTAAGAATCTTAAGGTTAACTTTTTACTTTGCTTAAAGCTAACCTTGACGAACAGGAATCCATTAGAAGTATAAACAAAACGGCTATGCTTTGCCAAACAATCGATATACTAGGACAGAAGTAAAAACATATAACAAAGGATACGCGTTATTTAGCAAACCGTAAAGGTGGAGAATGATTAAATTGAACACGAAAGGTGCCTTTGTGAATACCGTTCTTCAGACAATATACAACCCAACATCAACTGATATTTAAGTCCAGGCATTAATACTAGATAAAAACAAACCATTAACTTAATATTTCTACAAAACATATCTGGTATTTGATTTGCTTTTACATACCGTATATTTCCACGTGTAAGGTTACCTATAGATAAGATGAGACCAAAAACTAGACATATTTTCATGATTTTATCTGATATCCGTTGATTTTAAGACGACTGCCGTGAAACTGTAAATGACGCTGTTTGTGATGAGCTCCTTGTATCAGGTGGTGATGATAATAGTAAATTTTAAGATTTTTAAATATGTGGGTGCCTTATGTATTATATTCTTTAATTATAAATACATATTTTAAGGTAGTTTAAACGTTCTTTTTGCGTAACACTACAAAAATACCTTAATGTAGGTCATTGAAAGATAAAGGTTTCACGTTCTTCTAAATATTATTGTTATTTATCACCACAATGACAATACATTTTAATTAACAATAGGATTGTATCTTATCTTAAATGTTGATATTTAACGCTACTTTGAGAAATAATAATTGATATGAACGGGCCTATGGCTGTACAAATCAAGAACGTAAGATTTGTTTTCGTTATTAGTGCGTGTTGCTCAGCGAAACTTTTGCAAATTGTCTAATCGTCACTTAATATTGCATTTTAATGTGAAAGAAAGAATTAAACGTAATTTTATTATGTTTATCACTGTAATAAAGCATTATACAGTGATCTGTCTTAATTAGAAATATTTACATTAATAGTTACTATACCAAAGCAGTTGTTAGCCTACCATAACGCGAGCTTACTAGTTTACTTAAAAAGTGCTGATAGATTCTTCTTCTTCTTCTTCTTTTATGTGCCTTGCCATTTCAGTACATAGGCGATCATGGACTTCTACATCTCTCTATTCCTGGTGGCTATTGGCACGCTTTCTCCTCCTGCCACACCACGCAAACCCCGTCCTGCCATCAACCCGCTCAGGCTCGTCAAGTACGTTACACGCTGTTTTCTCCAGTCTCTCCTTCCTTCTATCTGGCCTGTTAGTATCAGATTCTACAAGCCCTCCTTCCACATTGCATGTCCCAAGAAGTTTAGCTGTCTCTTCCTGATACTCAATATTAATTTCTTTTAGTTTCCATCCTTTCAAAGACCCCATCATTGCTCACATGCTCGATCCATGATATCCGCAGCACCCTTTTGTAGAACCACATTTCAGTTGCTTTAAGAGTGTCCCTTTATCTTCGAAGAGATTGTCCAACATTTATTGCCATATTGTAGAACTGACATCACATAGCTATTCAGTACTCTCTTCTTTGTTTCTAGTGAAATTTAACTGTCTTAATACTCTACTCAGCTTCTGGAATGCGTCTTCGCCATGCCAATTCGCCTTCGGATCTCTGTGACACACTTTCCGTCTTCGTCTTCCCAGGTTTTTAAACTTTTGTGCCAGCTTGATTTTAGTATCTTTCCACCTTTATTTGGCATTTTGGGCTGTTCTTTTTTGCTGATGACCATGCATTCGCTTTTCTTACAGTTTGTTTGTAGTCCTTTCTTGTCACTCTCTTCAGCTACCTTCTGTAGGAGGTCACGTAGTTTTTCCGTGTCTACTATCAGCACTGTATCATCTGCGTACCTTATGTCGTTCAAATTGTGGCCTCCGATGACGAATCCTGGTATAACATCTAGGATTTTCACAATAGTCACGCTGTACAAGATGCTGATACATTACAAGTTTTAAAGTTAGCCTTTTGTAACTATTAACTGATGTATATGGTGACTCCTTATTTTGAGGGTAATTTTAAAGATTTAATGTCGCCTTACACGCAGAAATATAAGGTGATAACCTGTATAATTGAAAAAGAAGAAGAAGAAATTTCTTTACTATATAATTAGGAAAGTAGGTTTAGAAAATTTGACACTGACAGGACATATTGAGGGAAAGAGAGACAAAGTATAATCTATCTAACGAGCTTGGGTAAATGTTTGGAGAATAAGGAGAGATAGCGAAAAGACAAAATTTACTAAGGTCTAATATGACCAGAAAACTGCGGAGAGCGATGATTGCCTAAATTCTAAGTAGACGCAATACAAAGAAGAAACAAAGAATTATAAAGAGCTAACAACACATTATTATTGCCTAAGCAAAGTTTTGACAATGTAATGAAGTGAATTAAAGCAATTCTTTAACGTTAATACTTTTATTCTACATTTCAGAAGTGTTCTTTTTCGTTTGTTTGTTATAATCATTAGATATGGATGTGGACAATCAGGTAAACATTGATAACTTTGTACTGTTCACTATTTTTCTTTATGTTTATTGCAACATAAGGTCAGTTGAGGACTAAAAGAACCCGAAATGGGAAAGAGGTATTTCTTATCTCGACAACATCTTGTAGGTAAAGTGAAAGAAAAATGAATGAGGCTTTTGAAACCTCGTTTCACATACTGCTTTGGAAACGCCCTCTAACGGTTGTTAGCAAAACTAATTTAACAAAAAAAATTTCTTTATAATTATTTTACGACTGGTTAAAAGAAAATGCGTACCCAAATCGCTCATAAATTTTTAAAGCAAATTTTTTCTGCTATATGATCATCCTGAATATCAGCACCAGCAACCACTGCGCATCGACTGAAAGACAAAAGACCTTAGCCATATTTTGGGCGATAAGCAAGACTATGCTATTCTCTTCTATGCCTTACTAATCAATCAAATTTCTCCCTATTTCTCCCTATTTCTCACTACTCGATATCAATTAACCAACCATTTGCTCCGTCTTTTATCCTTTCTTTTTTTCTATTTCGTCCTGGCTCTATTTTATTTTATGCAGTCGAGCTAGCTCGAGCATTCATGAGCCTATTACGACAACTATAATGGTCTTGCATCAAGGTTGGGAAAGCATTAAGATGGCATTCTTTGTCTTTACATAGTTGGGCAATGTAGGTGGTTGCTGGGTGAATAAACCATTTGACTCTTAGTTTAATGGTAGTTTATAAAGGGAAAAATTATTAGGCTGACCATAAAAGTTGCCCAGTGATTGATCTTTTCATGTTCCATTTGAACGGACATTTCGTTGTTCTATTTAGCTTTTGTGATTGTTAAATAACGTTTCACCAGGAAGTGCCATTTGAGAAAAAGATTCCTTCAAGAATTTTTCGTTCTCAAAATTGGGGGTTCTTTCTTTCTGTTACGAATCTTTTCAAATTTGTTTTTTTTAATCGTATCACCCTGAGCAAGGCGGTAACGCCACTGATGTGCAGGGAGCTACATAGGAGTAAAAAGATTAGATAGGAGGAGTGTGAAGGGAGTGAAGAGAAAGACGAACCAGTTAGAAAGGAGCAAGAGAAGGATGGGAATTACAGGTGTGATGGCAGTTGCAAAGGTGGAGAGAAAGAACAGGATATACAGGGTGGTGAAGAAAAAACTAGAGTGTAGTGGTTAAGAGATGAGTATTGACATTGCATTTAAATTCCTGCTGGTTGTAGCCGTGAGGAAAGCCAAAACATGAAAGCGATTTGCACAGGCAGGAAGTGCGAGAAAAGAAGCTGCAGAAGTAGAATTGTCGTCTGCATTTGGTTGATCTGACTGTGAATGGGTGGGACCTAGTTGCCAGTCTGGTTGCACGAGTAAACACCTGTTGCAGGGGTACCAGTGACTTAAGTTCGTTGGAGCAGAAGCCATGAAAGTATTTTGGCCGATGTCTGTAGGTACATCTAACAGATGTTGAATCCATTTCGTTTTTATTTCCTTTCTGGGTTTCTTCATCTTATATGAATTTTACTAAACACTGTCACTTGAATAGAGATTCCTACTGTACAAAGCAGAATGTTCTATAAACTACTGCTACAATATTCTATCATTAATGTCCAATATTACTGGTCTTATGCCAGACTTTAAGCTAAACTCCTCATGTACCAGTAATATTCCAATAAAATTCGACTAATTATACTGTATTATTGGAAATAAAAACATAATAGGCGTTATAAGGTTGGCCAGGAAAGGAAATATTGATGGTTGTCAAGATAAGCGAGGTGATCGTTAGGTGCAAAGAAAAATTTAGGCTTGTAAAATCCCCAATAATGCACACTTAACGTCATTGATAAACACTGGGAGCAGTTCGATTGTTATTCTGGCCTTCATTCTACCGAATGTTTCAGCATTGAAATCAATATCACAGTTGTTTCTTCCGGATCAATAACTTTATTATTCTGATCAATGATAGAGTGAAGTGAAACGTCTTAAAATCATCTGTGGACAGAGATTAATTTCTACCCTAGGAACGGAAAAAGAAAGAGACATGTAAAAAAGAGAAAGAACGGGAGAGAGAAAGAGAGAGAGAGAGAGAGAGAGAGAGAGTGTGTGTGTGTGTGTAGGGAAGAGATAAGATGAGAGAGAGTAAGTAAGAAAGGTGATAGTGACAGATGGAGTGAGAGAGAAAAAAATGAAAGTGAGAGAGAGATAGCAGCAGAGTGGGTGATAGGGAGATAGTAGGAAAGAGAGCGGGAGAGAGTGAGAAAAGGAAAGCGAGAGAGACATATTGAGATAAATACAGTGAGAGAGTGGAAGAGAAAGAGACAAAGAGTGAGAGAGAGTGAAAGATATAAAGCGTAAGATTAAGAAATAGAGAGTTAGAAATAGAATAAGTGAGACAGAGAGAGAGAGAGATAGAGAGAGAGAGAGAGTAAGAATGCGAACCAGAGATGGCGAGAGAGTAGGGAAGAGATAAGATGAGATTAAGAGAGTGAGAGAATGAAAGTAAGAGATAATTGAAAAGAGAAAGAGAGAGTAATAATGATAAAGTGAAAGAGATGGCAGGAGAGAGAGAGATAAAAGGTGAGAGAGAAGAGAAGAGATACAGTGAGAGTGACAGAGTGAAAGAATCATGAGAGAGTGACAGTGATAGAATGGGACATACAGAGAGAGTGTGAGATAGATAAAGTGGGTGAGAGACAAAGCGAGAGAGTCAGAGAGATAGCGTTAATAATACAGTGAGTGAGAGAGACAGAGTGAATGTGAGTGTAAGAGTAAGAATGAGGGGGAAGAAAGAGCCGATATCTGTTGGAATGTGATATAAAAAGGTTGAAAAGCCTAAAATGCGGTTCGCATGAATCGGGGCAAAGAATGTTCACGAATGTACTTTGTAGTGCAAAGGATATCGGCTCAGGATTAAAATTTGAATAGCCGAGTTCGATTTCGATATGAATACGTCGCATTCACTTACGCGCAAATACCCTTCATTACTTATCTCTCCAGCTATGGGTTAAATAGCAGGACAGATTGTATTCTCTATTAAATAGCAGGACAGATTGTATTCTCTAGCCTTGGCTGGCAACTAACAAATCTACCGCAGAAAGAAATGGCAACCTACTGCGAGAAAATCTTCTGCATAATCAGACATGAATAGAAAGAGACATTGTCGCTGAAGCGTGTGTCACTGAACTGTCTGACATATTCACGGAAGACAAAAAACAATATTGATTTTATTTATTATCTTTCCTATTATAATAAAGACCGTTGTTATAGCCCAGAGGTAGAATCGCCGACTGAAGCCAATTCGGTCGGATTTCAATTCTGGGTTAAAAGCTGTGATACAGCGAAACAGAGCTGTCTACAGATGACTATTTACGATCTCAGACCCTGATTGAGCACTCTGGAAGTCTGGTAGACTTTGAAAAACAGTAGCTACTCTGGCATGCATGCATCACTCATTCAGTCATGAATTAGAGCACTCTGGCTATTAAGCGAGTATAATGATAATATACACCCTAAAAAGTATACCTTCCTCTACCAAACGCTCATAGCCCAGAGGTAGAATCGCCGACTGACGCCAATTCGGTCGGGTTTCATTCCTGGGTTAAAAGAAATCGGAGTCTAACCGTCCTGATGAGCTGTGATACAGCAAAACAGATCTGTCTGCGGATGACTATATATATATATATATATATATATCCCTCCTGTCACGCTCATAGAGAGGGAGACAATATCGAGGCAGCGTTGCATCGGTTCACATTAGTGACAATAGCGAGGCAGCGTCGGCTGGGTTCATGGTCTTTACTACGAGTTATTAAACTCGACTACTATAATTATGTCGATTGAGTAGTGAAGAATATATATATATATATATATATATATATATATATATATATATATATATAATTGCAACGTTCAAAACAAAACATTACTTTAAAAGTGCTCAATAAAAAATAGAGTAATGAATATTTATTATTAATTATTACTTCAGAACGTGTACAAACTGGAAACTTCTGCAAAATTGGACATTTTGTTTCGACATTAAAACAAACAAGAATTTTTTTTAAATAAAACGTTTATTGCCATCATTATTAACTACCTGATGAGACATTGTTCTTTCAATGTCGAAGCAAAATGCAGAATTTTGTGGTAGTTTGTAGTTTCTAGGGTCTAAAGTAATACTTATTGATATATATATATATATATATATATATATATATATATATATATATATATATTATAATAAATATCGTTGTGTATATATATATAAAACTCTCAAATATTTCGCCGTCATTTTTTGCTGCAGCGGTAGACTCGTATATATATATATATAATGTAATGAAGAAAAATTCTTTCATTCATTCAAATTTGATAAAAGATGAGAAATAAAGGCTTTTTAGAAAGTTCACATTCGCGATTAATTTCACTTTCGAAATTGATCCGTTTTCCTGTGACATATTTAGCAATTTTTTTTTTTTGTGTGTAACATGGTCGGTCTATTCAGTTTCCTCCATGTTTGTAGGCTGATTATTGTTAAGTCCGAACCTGAATCTAATTGTAGTTTGATCTTCTTATTTAATATTTCTAGTTTATACATATTTCCTTGTTTTGTTTGTTTTCGTAGTCCACTCTAGGAATAAATATATACAAGTCTTGAAGTGAAGTCGTTGGAAATAGTATATCCGTGTATATTATTCTAGGTGAGTGGAGCTCAGAGCTATTCTGACTTCTGATGCGGTAATCTCTGGGTAGCTTCGTTATCACTCAGTAACTTAAGTATCAGTTCCGGTACTCTCCGATAATTCGCACGGATCTCTATTATAACTCTCAACTGCTGTTCTCTCTATGGATGGCAGGAGTATATGTATACTCAATCGAGTCTATTATCATATAGAAAGGGGGAGGATCCCACAACATATTGGCATCTAGATCTCAACCATTGAAATAGTTAAATGTTACTGCCACTTTTACCAGAATAGTTTCTTTTCTCGGACTTCCTGTCTTTGGTACTCCCTTCCGTTTACTTGGTTCCCTAATGGCTACAATCTCCAAAAAATTAAATGCCATCTTTTATCTTCTTGAATCCAATTCAAATTTTATCCCTTTTTCAATACCCTCTTTATCCAGTCTTTTCACTCCCTGTAGCCCCCTGCGCACTAGTGGCGGTCCGCCTTGCTTGAAATGACTGAAAAAAGCTTTGTAGTTCTTAACATTTTTCTTTCTTTTATTTCTCATAAATCTTATTCCGTCATCGATTAATGCCAGGTCCGTTAATGCTATGCCTTGTACCTCTTGACTTGAATATGTCCTGTGAGTATCAGATTTTTCAAGCCCTCTTTTCTCATGATGTGCACTTGAAATTTCAACTGTCACTTCTAAATGTTAATAGAAATTTTCTTTTTTGTTTCCATTTTAAGCTCGGTATTTTGTCCATATTATCCTTAGCATCTTTCTGTAAAACCACATTTCTTTTGCTTGAAGTCGCTCCTCATTCATTGAAGAGATTGTCCAGCATTCGATACCATACAGGAGGATAGGCATCACATAACTTTTTCTTTGTTTCTGACAAGTTTTTTTCTGTTTATGTCTATTTTTGCAGTGTATAAGAGGACATTGAATAAGTCAGGTATGTGCCATACGCGATAGACGCGATTGACTGGGCAGAAGATTTTCCTGAAGTAGATTGCCATTACTTTATGCGGTACACTGGTTGCCAAACAAGGCTATAGAACTCAGTCTGTCCTCTTATTTAAATCACATCCAGTTGGAGGCGACGAATTCCTACCTTTCCCAAATATATTTGCGCGTAAGTGAATGCAAGGAATTCAACTGGGATTCGGGCTCGGCTCTCCGATTTCTCATAGCAAACCGATATCAACTGTACCACAACACCTGACATTGTATACATATACGTATATATTAGCGTATTTAAATCGCAAGCCCCTGGAAGTTTATCCATTCTGAAACAAAGAATTAGTAAAGGGAATAAGTATTTTTTTTTAAATTAAAGTAGAATTATATCAAAGTGTTCGGGAAGTAATGACGCATTTCACTGCTATGAATTTTGAAGCAACTGACTAAGGCAGAAATGTTAAATCATACAAAACTACTTCTCGATTTAGTCTATCAGCTTTTCTGTCCAAACGTGTGACCGTTCAAGGTTTAGTAATATAAAATAAGAAATAAACATATTTGCAGTTTCTTCTTCTTTTTCTTCTTCTTCTTCTTCTTCTTCTTCTTCTTCTTCTTCTTCTTCTTCTTCTTCTTCTTGTCGTATTCATTCAAGACGTTGGCGATAATGGCGCTTTACAATTTTCTCTTGATATTTTTAACCATTTTGCTAGATGCCCCAAAACCTGTTTCGCTATCCATTCGCTCAAGAACTTGGTCATGTCTTTTAGTGTAAAATTGCATTCCTGGATCTCTTATTATTAATATTTATAAAATCGATTTGTTTTTCGATTCTCCTCCTGGACTTTACCATGTCCATATACGTCTTCGGTATTGTTATGGGACCTACCCTTTTTGGACTATAATGAACTTTTCCTTTTATTATGAATACCAGGAGATTATGTCTCTTGGGGTGGAGTTGAGTTGGGTTGAGTCAGCCCAGTCTAATACTAGGTAGTCCGACATTTGTTCTTTCGTTAAATATATATGTTTTACTAATACCCAAGTTCGAGTATCTTTCCGGACGTATTCCGGGTCCACAACAAGAATTCTTGAAACTAGGTGTTGGCTACTACTTGATCATTTGCAGTGAACCATTTCATTCATTTTGCTTCGTATCCATTACGAGGTCCTAGTCTAAATTTCCCAATTATTTCGCCATCACTCTACTTGTTTATTTAGCATTTCGATCTCCTATGCCGATTTTAATTTCTTGCAATATCAAGCCTTGACGCTGTTAACGTTCAGTAAACTATTTCATTACTTCAACACTTTGTGCTGCTGAAGCATATACAACTATGCTGAATATATTGAAATAGTTTCCTTTCCGTTTAACTATAAGAATTGTTAATGATAATTGACAGTATTCCAAAACACATTTCTTTATGTATTCGTCTACTATTAGTTCTCCTCCTCTCTCAAGTTTCACTTCATTGCATATTGCATTTTAGTTAATATGAGAAAAAAAACCTTTTAAAATTAGTTTATTTGTTTTAAAAATATTTATGTCACGTTCCTCTTAGACTGGTACTGGTACCAAGTAATCTTACATTATCTGCCGCATCATCTGGTCAACAGGGACATAACATGTTTCTCAATCAGGCTTTTGCGATAGACACGCAATAGAATTAAAGCAAGACCTATCAGAGATAGAATTAACTTCATTGTAGTGTTAATAGTCATCTAGCTTAATAGATTAAACCGGATTCCGTGTTATCACCGTATTCGTGATACGCTGATAGGGGGACATGGAGCCGATCTCGGGCCCAAATGTCGTGGGATTTCGGAGGTGGAACCGGGACTGGGCAGAGATCGGAGTGGAGCTGGCTCAAGATCGCCGATCGTGGGCCGCCGCTGGGAGAGACGCTTCAAATGTTCTTGGGGATGCCGGCTCAACCCGTCCTGGGTGAATGCCGCTACAATAATAATATAAAAATATATCACCGTATTAGTTATAGATATAGCCATAGAATCCTCATATGTGAAGAGCTTCTAGATATGAGGAGAGCTTCCAGACATTCGGAGTACTTACAAAACTGACCAGAGTAAATGATTCCCTTGATGGAATCAACGTTTACGTGTCCGAAGTCAAGGAGGAGCTTAAAATTAGATGATGTTGGCTGCTGTTTGAGCCGGCGAGAAATAAGGTATACCTGTATACTCCTTCATACGGCATATCACGTTGAATACACCGGTTCTCGTTCGATCACCGAAGTGAAGAAACATTGAGCCTAGTCAGTACTTAGATGGATGACCACTTGGGAATACCAGGCGCTGTAAGCGTTCAGTGACGGATGTGCGTTGTTGTACAGTGGATATCGGCTTGGAAAGAGAAATCGGTGAACCGAGTTCGAATTCCAGTTGAGTACCCTGCATTCCCTTCAGCAATGGCACACTTAGGAAAGGTATTAATCCGTCACTTCCGTCCAGTTATCACTTAAATAACAGGATGGGGCCTGGAGGCTACCCATCTAGTGTTAGTGTCACAATAAAAACACCCTTGATACTCCTGGCGATGCATCAAGTATTCAGCTATTTGACAAGATTATGAATTTCGCTGCAAACTGCACTAGAGTTCCAGATGCTCAGGGAATAATGGAGGGATGTAGTGAGTTCTATCTCGGCCAAGGCCGCAAGACGAACGATATCGCTTCGGATTTCAACCCAGATATAGTCATTTTCTAAGCGTAACTTAGATGTGGCACTGAGCATGTGGCATCTTAGGAGTAACTAACTCATAATTTAGTTGGAATTGATCTAACGAGAGAATCTTGCTAATTATACTATCATGTCGAAGTCCCCAATGTTTTTAAAGCGTGGATTCTTCTTCTTCTTCTTCTTCTATGTGCCCTGTCCCTTCAGGACGTAGGCGATCATGGATCTCCACGTCTCCCTATCCCTTGTGGCTCTTAGTATGTTTGCTCCTGTTGCTCCTGGCAACCCCCGTTCCGTCATCCACCTGATCAGACCCTGCAAATATGTTATCCGCTGCCTTCCTCTAAGCGTGGTTTAGATGTGGCAAAAGGTTGAAAATATGGAGGATCCACCTAACTACTCAGTCGTAAATAATCTAACGAGGAGACAATGTTGCTTAACATTCAATCACGTCGATGTTCCTAATGTTTTTTTAAAGCTTGGTTTAGATGTGGCAAAAGGTTGAAAATATCGAGTATTCACCTCACTACTCAGTCGTAAATGATCTACAAGCTTGCTAACCATTCAAAATACCTCTTTAAAACCAGATATTGGGATGAATTTGGATCAGTTGCGCTGGGACCCTAAGACCACACTCGGTCATGGAACCGAAAAATTAGGACTGATGATGATATTTTTAAATATTGATTCGTTTCCACATACGGCATTTACACGAGATTTAAGTAAAAATCTTGTGAAATTGTGTGTATTTTTATATTTACGAGTGGTCGACTTTTACAAGTGGATATATAGCATATAAGAAACGGGATAAACAAGGAAAGTTTTATGAAGTAAGAAACCTAATCAACATTCAGACGAGAAGATCGATGATTACCCTGATTGGGTAATAAAATCTCTGCTTGAAATTAAATTTGTTCCACGTCTGCTAATATCAATTGAATTGGGGACAGGGAAATTATCTAACAGGACGAACGAAGTTCATTCAAAAGGTTGAAAGTTAACTGTATCTATCGACGGATATACACAGAAAGCCATACTTCAGGAAGAGCACTGAGAATATATACAATATAGGATGGATGAAAAAGTTCAAAGCAATAAGGAATTCCTAATTCCATTGATTTAAATAGTCATTCTATACTGAGTAAATGTATGGCATAGTGGTTAGTTATAAAATTAGCATTCCGCCCACATGATCTAGGTTCAATTCTCACGATGGGCAAATTGATGCAAGTCCTCATAATCCCGGGTTATAGAATATTGGATTTTAACATCAGATTTTGCGTTCTCTCCCAGAGATATGGCGTTTATGACATATAAATATACCTGAGTAGGTGTCTACAAAAGGGAATATGGCAGTCAAGGAGATAGGCATACATACTATTCAAACTAGCCATTAGTATTACGATAAAATAAATCTACAAATCTACCATCCGACCGTGCATTGAATACTGCTTCCATATCTGGTCGGGTGCCCCTACTGTCCACCTAGGGGTCCTTGACAAAATCCAACGGAGAATCTGTAATGTGATCTATCCCGACTTGGCAGCTCGGTTACAGTCACTTTCTCATCGTTGCAATGTGGCTTCACTGTATTTCTTCTACAAATACTTTCATGGCTTCTGCTCAGATGAACTTGGCTCACTGGTACACCCCATACATGAATTTGCTCGAGCCACAAGATTAGCAATTAGGTCCCACCCTTTTACTGTGAAACCAATAAATTGTAAACGTAAATTCTACTCCAACAGCTTCTTCTCTCGCACTTCCCTTCTGTGGAGTTTCCTTCCGTTTACTTGCTTTCCCGACAGCTACAATCTTCAAGAATTCAAATGTAAAGTCAATAGTCATCTACTATCTCACTAACTTGCTTCATTCCTCTCTTTTTTTCTCTCTCTTATGCTTCTTTCCTCGTCCATTCCACTCCCAACATTATTCGCATCTTTCTCCTACCATCTTCCTGACACCCCCTGTAACCTGTAACTCTTTCTTCTAACTTACCTCCTATGTAATTCCTCTGCTCAACAGTGGCAGTAAAATGCCTTGCTTGAGGCGACACGATTATAAAAAAAATCGCAATCCGCAACAGATGTGAACAATCCTGAGCATGACAATAAAGTACATTTGGCAGCAAAACAGATTAAATGTGGCTTAGTGGTTAGAAAGTTACCATTCCGACTACATGATTTAGGTTCGACTTCTACGATGAACAAATTGATGTAAGGCTTAATAGTTCTGAATTTAAGACTGGACATCAACATCAGATTTTCCTTTCTCTCCTAGAGTGACGAATGTGTATTACACAGAGTGACCGTGTTAACCACAAGTCTAGCGGTGATGTCGCGCAACTGTGCTTGAACAGATGTTTACAATAGAGTATAACATGTCTGTCAAGCTGACAGGCATACTACTTCAGCCAGTCGTAACTCTTACGATACATTTTTGCATGTCTCACAATCCTGCGACAAACGTGGATCAACCTGGGTATGACGATAATCTACGTGTGCAAATAACACCTCTGATCGGGAAGGTTTTGAAAAGCAGAGAACTACCTGTAAATTGTTGTTGTTCCCAGCTCTATTCTAACCCAGATTCGTAGCATCTGTTGGTGTGCCAGCTATGGACAAATAGTGGACCTCCAGAGAAAAATCAGCAGTTCCTTTTTCCAATAAAATGAGCAACAATATATTTTCATAGCAAAATGTCTATCAAGACAACACTTCTTCTATTTTCCCTGTCCTTTCAGGACGTAGGCGATCATGGCTTTCCACATCTCTCTATCCCTGGTTGCTTTTATCATGCTTTATCCTGTTACACCACGCAACCCTCGTTCCTTCATCCACCTGATCAGGTCCTTCAAATATGTTATGCGCTGCTTTCCTCTGTCTCTTTTTTCCCCTCTATCTGGCCTGTTAGTAACAGGTTCTCCAAGCCCTCTTTCCTCATTGCATATCCCAGGAAATTTAGCTGTCTCTTTTTGATGTTCAGTATTAATTTCTTTTCGTTTCCATTCTTTTCAAAACTTCATCATTGCTCACATTCTCGATCCTTGATATTTGCAGCATAAATACAAAATGTTATTTTTATAGTAAAATTCTAACCAATACATTTATTATCTACAAACTATATATATATATATATATATATATATATATATATATATATATATATATATATATACCTCTGAAAGTATAAGATTATGTGCAAAATATCTGTGGTCAAAAATATAATAAAATATTTTGATTTAGGCATTAAATAAACGATAGAGGTTAACATGGCGCTAAACAAATTCAACCAAGAAAACAAAAAAGATTACCCATTGGCATGAGCGTTGTCCACCAATATTTGTACTCATTTGCTCCTCGACTATCATTTCCTGTGCTTTTTGCATATTTTCTTCCCATCTGAATGCTGTAAGACGACCGTTTCCGTTGGTTATTTACCATTGATTCCCTACTTACCAGTTTGGAATGACAATTTCTGCTAGTTTTGGTATCTACTAAAGAACGAGTTCCATGGACATCTCACCATCACCTCTGTACTTGTACCGTGAACTGCCACACTTCGTAAATGCATGCTAGCTGAACATGCTCACATAGTATGAGGCCTTTGTTTCATTCAGGGCTGCTTTGTCACTCTGAAACAAAAACAGAAACTCTGCTACTTTTTGAATCACAACATATATTTTCATTCCGTATTCATAGTTGATATTGTAAAGAGTTATTTTTATGTGCCGTGTCTCTTCAGACATAGGCGATTCTGACCCTTCACATCTCCCTATCTCTTGTATCGCTTAATCCCCTTTTCTCTTGTTACCGCTCCCAATCTCCGCTCCGCCATTAATTTGCTCAAGCCTATCAAGTATATCACGCGTTGCTTTTCACTGTCCCTCTTTTCCCCTATCTTTCCTGTGGGTATCAGATTCTTCAAGCTCACCTTCCTAGTTATGTTCCAGAAACTTCAGCTAACTTTTCCTGATGTAACTTATCAGTTTCCTTTGTGTTCCCATTCTCTCAAAAACCTCACTTATTCTGTCCATGGTATCCTCAGCATCCTTCTGTAGAACCACATTTCGGTTGCTTCAAGTCTTTCTGCCATTTTGATAAGATTATCCAGCATTCGCTACTATATTGAAGGACAAACATAACATAACATAACAATCCAGTACTCTCTTTGTTTCCAGCAAGATTTTCCCCTCTCTCAATACTCAACTCAGCCTCTGGAATGCATCCTCAGTCATGCAAATTAGAACACTTCCTAGGTATTTAAATTTCTGTACCTGCTTGGTTTTAGTATCTCCGGCTTGTAGTTGGCATTTTGGGATCCTCTTTTTGCTGAAGATTATGTTTTCAGTTTTCTTACAGTTTATATGTAGTCCTTTGTTCCTTTTTTTTAGCTACCTTCTGTAAAAGGTTTTGTAGTTTTCTTTCCGTATCTCACTGTATCATCTGTGTTTCTTATTTTGTATCCCTAAATGATGAACACAGGCATGGCTTTTAGAGCTCTAATAATTGCCTCAACATATAGGTTGAATAGATCTGGAGAGAAGACATATCCTTTTCTTACACACCTTTCTATCATTGCATATTTGCTGAACTCGTTTCCTGTCCGTATGCAGGCGGTTTGTTGCCAGTACAGGTTTTGAATTTCTGTGATAGCTTTCTCGAATGTATCAAGGTTACCGAGCATCTCTATCAAGTTTTTGTGGCGTACTTTGTCGAGTGCCTTTGCGTAGTCTGTGAAACACAGGTACGCGTCCTTTTGTATTAGCATTGCTCTTTCTGATAATATTCTAAGCATAAATGTCTAAACGCACTTATAGTTCACAGTAATACATCTAACTACAGTCTTGATTTAAAAAATACGACTCACTCATCGGGAATAATTTACTTGCTCGAAGCAAAAAAAACAAAAAAACAAAAAAAAAAACAGCCCCGATTAATGAGGGTGTCATAACACCGTCTTCACGAAATTTTGAAGTCATCATGAACTTGCTCAGACAAATTCCTTGCACTAAGCTATATATATATATATATATATATATATAGCATATAAGAAACCTGGATAAATTTGTTACAGTCGAAATTGTATCGTAATACTAATGGCTAGTTTGAATAGTATGCCTATCTCCTTGACAGCCCTATTCCTACTCAGGTATATTTATATGTCATAAGCGCCATGATATCAGTGATAGAGCCAACATATTCAGTTAGATAGGTATGAGTTTGTGACCCTAGGTTTCATGCGCTTGCGATCTTCAGAGAAACTATGACATATATATATATATATATATATATATATATATATATATATATGTTGGGGCGCTCTCCACTTTTCTTCAGAAATGCACTATTCAAATCACTATATATAATAGTAGTGATTATACTTCGAGGAAGAAAGTCAAGTAAGGAAGTCGAGTGAGCGAGTCAGTTGGGAATTTCCGGTATTGCACCGGAAGTGTTCTACTAGTCAATCTATCACGTCTCTACGACGATACTGTATACTAATTACCTTGTTCTGTATTCTACTAATCCTCACCTCTTGTAAATACTTCTCTTTCCTGTCAATACACCTACTTTTATACTATTACGTTGTTTTGTATTATTTCACATAATTCTGTTACCCGACATAACAATATATATATATATATATATATATATATATATATGTGTGTGTGTGTGTGTGTGTGTGTGTGTGTGTGTGTGTGTATCTGCGTGTGTATGTGTGTGTGTTTAATGCTGGCAAGTGCCAATTTAGTTCGAAATAGAGCACACTAATAATAAACTGTTCATAAGCAGAAGTGACAATTTTGACAGGAACTCTGCTAGTCTAGATAAAACGGCATAAACTATTGGTGAATATCACCCATGCTTTCTCTATGTAAATTATAGCATTGTTACATTTACTACTCTTTTATTTTTCCTATCTTCTTCCTTTTACCTTTTACAATTCTGAACCCTTTCCATGGTATTCAGAGGAAAATAAGGGTCATAATGTAAGAAGGACCCGCTGTTAAAAATCGTTGTTCGTATCTTATTTGTCACAAGCAGTGAGAACGGCCATTAATTGGAGGCGGTGAGCGTAACGAAATTCTTCTATTCCGTCAGTAAGTGGTGATTTTCTTTTCCAAATTCCAGCATTTTTGCATCCCTGCAAAAATCATTGTCGAATCGGCCAGCTTCTTTTCTTTCCTATCGTACCACCACCTTTTTTCTCGCTTGAGTGGACATGACCCACCCAACAGTGGTCACTCGTTTGGACAGTCGTCGGCTAACCAGGTTATAATGTGAATGCAGTGATATGCAAATGTTTTATGGGATTTGCTCGAATGGCATAAACTGGCAAGGAAAAAGCGAAAAATTGATAGCGAGAAGAAAAGAGAAAGAAAAAGAGAAGGAGGAAAGGATGCATTGAAAGGAAATAGATAGATAGATAGATAGATAGATAGATAGATAGATAGATAGATAGAAAAGAGAGTGAGAAAGAGGACAGAATGCAGTGAAAGTAAGATAGATAGATAGATAGATAGATAGATAGATAGATAGATAGATAGATAGATAGATAGATAGATAGAGAGAGTGAGAAAGAGGACAGAATGCAGTGAAAGTAAGATAGATAGATAGATAGATAGATAGATAGATAGATAGATAGATAGATAGATTAAGCAATGGAAAGTAAGAGAACGGAAAAGGTATGGAGAATCTGAAAGGGAGATGACATGAAATAAAAAAACAAAAACAGGAGAGTGATGTGGGGCGAATGAGGACGAAAATCAGTTTGGATCGGGAAGTTAAGACGGAAGATATTTAGGAATATGAGGAATGTAAGTGAGGATGTTAAATAACAAAAAGAAAACAAATAAGAAAAAGAGATATAGAATAAGAAAAAGATAGGAGAGACGGAGAAAGTTGGGAAAACAAAGAAAGAAAAAACAAAAGACACGATTAAAGAAAGGTAAAAGAAAGAAAGAAAGAAAGAAATAGAGAGAGCGAGAAAGAACTAAAGAAAGAAAAAGGAAACAAAAAGAATAAAAGAAATAAAGCAACTGAAGAAAGAAATAAAGAAATAAAGAGAGAAAGAATGAAAGAAAGAAAAAAGAAAGAACAAAAAGAAAGAAAGAAAAGAAAAATAAGAAAAAGAAACGAAGAAATAAAAAGAAATGAACAAATTTAAGGAATAACGAAAGAGAGAAAGAAAGAATAAAAGAAATAAAAGAAAGAAAGAGAAAAGAAAGATAAAGAATGAAAGAGAAAAGAAACAAAAAGGAAACAAAAAAGAAAGAAATAAAGTAAGAAAGACAGAAACAAAGAAAGAAAAAGAAATAAGGAGAGAGTAAGAAAGCCTGACAGGAAGAACGAAAGAAGAAAGAGAAAAAAGAAAAATAACGAAAAGAAAATAGAAATAAACTAAAATTAAAGAAAGTAAAGAAGAGAGAAATAAAGAATGACAGAAAGAAAGTAAAAGAAAAAGAAAGAAATTTCAAATGTGTATCATAAAATGTCCAAATCGTATAGAAAAATGAAATGGAAAAAAGAAAGGGAGAGTATAGTAAAAATATAACTAGAGAAAGATATGAGGGAAGATAAAAGAAAAGTTGAAAGTATAATGAAAAGAGAAAGAGAAATAAGTCTAGAACAAAGAAGAAAAAGAGATTAGGGAATCAAAGAGAGAGAGAGAGAGAGAGAGAGAGAGAGAAGGAGAGAGAAAAGATCAACGTTAATATGTTATATTAGAAAAAGACAACGAAAACGAATCAAAGAGAACGAGGGAAGAGAGATAAAGAAAGAGAAACGGAAGGAAAGAAAAGAGGTTGAAATTTGAGACAACGAAAAATAAAAGGAATAAAGAGGAAGAAAAATTGCCGGACGTTCTCAGGTACAGACGGAAAGTGACGTTCGTAAAAGAGAGGAAATATAGATCTGGATCTATTTCTCAGTGTAAAAGGTGGGAAGCTGGGAGAAGGCCAGATTCGATTTTAATCAATCTGCGCAGGCGTAAACGGAAGCTCAGTCAGTCGGTCTGTGCGGCTGCGTGGTTTTTCCAAGCGATCGCTGACTGTGACGCAGGTGACCAGCAGCGGCAGTTGTGATTTATCGGGACTTTGCGAGTTGTCCAGGCGGAAGACAAAGAATGATTCCAACCTTGAGCGCAAAAACCTTTCATAAATCGCAGGTACAACTCTGTCTCTCTCTTTCTCCCCTCCACACGCACACACACAGTTACATTCCTCCCAGAAACAAGAAAACTGACACAAGAAGTGCCACCATTTTGAAAATATATCTTTTCCGAGATTCAACGACTGAAATTAATCATGACTGATTCCACCATCTTTTTTTTTTAATCGTGAATTATATTTTTCTGCGTTCGAAGATTGAAGAAAATCTTTATTTTTTTAAAATGGGGATTTGATATTAATGTATATATAAAGTGAAAAAGTATGGTTTACACAACACAGACAATTATAAATATCTCGTAGCAAAACCAAAAAGAAAGAGTCCTAAACAGATAACGCTATGTTAATGCCTATAACAGAATATAAATGGCAAGAACTTCTATCAGCCAGTTAACTGCCATACGTGACACACGCTTCGGCGATCCATACCTGACTATGCGGAAAATTATCCTTCAGTAGGTTACCAATTCTTTCAACGAAAGAAAGAGTAAAGAATGAAATCCGTTCTGCTGTTTAACCCATTGATAGAGGGAAAAGAGATAGAGGAAGGAAATGACTGTAAAGTAATTGAAACTCACCTGAAGTGAGCTGAATGTGTAATGCTCCTCATGCCAATGACATTTCCATCGAGCTTCTCTACGGCATACGACTTCATTAGATTTCTTTTAATGTATTCCCCTCAAATTTATATTTAAATTGGGGTTATCAGGAGAGAATGTACACTGTTTCGAGGCCTTCCTCTCAACGGTTTCACTTGCACACCGGCCCCCCTCACTAATGTGAGGTCCCATTATAACGATATACAAGTGTTGTAGATGTACTAGCTCAAATGTAAAAACGACAAATCTCGCGTTCCGAGAATGCAATGTGAACCTCATTACGCATTCACGATCAGTTATGATATTTCTTTCTTCCTAGCTCATTAAGAAATGTTTTGCTAATGATATTGTGTAGCATACACCACGCTTCCGAGTCTAATGCTGGTGGAAATTTGATTTTTGGCAGTTTGGGTTGCGTCCCATCCTTCGATTCAACAGCTTGGATATCCTCAGTACTATGGTTTGCATCCGGGCATTGGTTTTCCGATGTCTTATCTGCGTTGACAGATCGCTGTTCCTGAAGCGTTTTTAAGGAAGCACAACCCATTTTTGTAAAGTGAATCTTCGCTCCCATTTGGGACCTGAATTTCCGACCACAAATATATGGGAAGTCCGTGCACTTTTCTAAATTCATTGTTTGTTCATAATTCCGGGTTCGGTGCCGATTATTCTGTTTGGATTCATCGACTTCTCTCCTTTTCGATAAATCCTGGGGAGATTTTCTTTGATTTTCCTTTATAGCAATTGTTTAATGAACTCTGGGTTGCTGACCCGGTGAGATCATCTGGTCTTTCCCAGGGTCCCCTGTCTTTCCAGGTGTCTGCTAGTCTGTTCCTAACCGGAACTTTTCCTAACTGGAGGGAAAAGAGATACATTACTACTCTTCCCAAGGGTATTTGCACGTAATTGTATTCGAATTCGGCTCACTTGTTGCCCATTCCGAGCCGATGTCTATTGCACCACAACCCAAATAAAAAAGCGAAGGTTAAGCTATTGATTATCAGAAGGATAAAATATATAATTGTTTGCAGAAGAGACAACGCAAGTCATTAGATATTGCCTTCTTTTATGTATTCTGTCCCTTCAGGACGTGGGCGATTTTGGCTCTCCACATTTCCCTTTCACTTGTAGCTATTAACAAATTTTGTCTTTATCTTATTTTTCCCAAACCATGTTCTACCACCTATTTACTCGAGCCAATCAAGCATTTCTTTCCTCTTTCAAACTTTACCTCTATCTGTCCCATGAGTATCAGACTTTCCAAGCCCTCCTTCCTCATTAGGTGTCCTAGAAATTTCAACTGCTTCTTCATGATGCTAAGTATAATTTTAAATTTTGTTTCCATTCTCTCAAAAACCAGGTCGTTGCTGACATGATCGGGCTATGGTATCCTTCTGTAGAACCACATTTATAGAGTTGTAAGATTTATCAAATTCTTCTACGTTCCGTTTACCTTCGGAAAATGATCGATTTACAAAGTTTCCTATCTCTTCTGTTCCTTAAAAATATTTTCTAATTTTAAGGCTCCTGGCCCCTGTTTCAGTATCCATTCAAACAAGATCGCCAGGCAGGTGGCTCGCTTCATTCCCTATATCTCTTGCCCTCAATGTACCAATAAGGGTTATCCAAAATCTCATTCACATTATGTGTCCAAGAAATATTAGCTGTACCTTTCTGTTTCTCGACTCCAGCCACTTTCTCATCGGCGGGATGTAGCTTTCCTCTGTCTCTTCCAGAAATATTTTCATGGCTTCTGCTCTGACGAACTTAGGTCACTGGTACCCACTCAAGAATTTACTAGGGCAACCAGACTGGCAACAAGGTCCCACCGTTTTACAGTTACATCAACCAAATTCAGGCGACAATTCTACTCCAGCAGCTTCTTGTCTTGCGCTTTCCGCTTGTGGAACTCCCTTCCATATACTTGCTCTCCTGACGGCTACAACCTCCAGAAATTTAAATGCAAAATCAATTCCCATCTCTTATCTACTTAACTCCAGCCCTTTCTACATCACCCCGTGTATCTGATTCTTTACCTTTCTCTCTACCTTCACAACTGTCTTCACTCCTGTGTTCACATTCTTCTCTTGCCCTTTGTTTTTCATCTCCTGTAGCTGATTCCTCTTTCTCTTTACTGTCCTCCTACCCATAATCTTAATTCCCTGCACATTAGTGGCGGTACCGCCTTGCTTGGGGTGAAATGATGTAAAAAAAACAAAACTTTCTGTTGCTATTTTCTTTAGGACTTCCTCATTGTTTACTTGTACCGTCCATGCCTTCCTGTCTCCAGTTTTCTTACCATCTGTGGTGAGATTGTCCAGCATTCAACCCCACATAAATAGACTGATAACACGTATCCAACCAACACTCTTTGTGTCTTACACAATTTATAACTGAAAATGTAACAGCTAAAATCAAAAACACAATGGAATCGTGCAAGATGATTTTCAAAAACATAAGCAAAATATTAACAAATAAAATTTTATTAGAAGTAAAAATACTACTATTCAGATGATCTGTTTATTGCAGCAGCGATAATGTTCTTAGAAGCATGTTGAGAATTATGAAAAAAGCAAGAGAGCAAATAAGCAGTTTTAAGGAAAACTGAAGCAAGGAGGAGACTAATATTTCGAATCAGATAGAATCTTTTGAATATATTGTGAGAAAATAGTGCCTGAGAAAATGGCCACTCACAATACATACAGGAGGCAAGAATGGTAGAAAACATCGATCAACTTATTCCAACGCGTTTTGTAAATGGCTCGCAAAACAAGACCTTGGAGTAATATTAAAGGGACACGTATTACTAAGAACTACAAATGTTAGAGAGGGTGGAGAGCCATAATCATTCTCGCCCAAAAGAGACAAGTCACAAGGAAGAAAAAGAAAAAGAAATAAATTATCAGCAGAGAAGAAAGTCTTTCCAAAACGATCCACTTTCCTGGTGGATACAAAGTTTTCAATAAGAAGTTACCAACTTTAAATAGTAGGAATCCTGAGCAGTCTTTAATTTCTCCTACATAAAAAGGGAGTGGGCGTATTTCCAAATGTGTAACCTAAGGTTTGAGGACCCTAGATGATATACCAAGATTTGTCATCGAAGGCCACAATTTGAACAACATAAGATACGCAGACGACACAGTACTGATTACAGACACAGTAAGGAAACTACTAGAGCTACACAAGGTAGCTGAAGAGAGTGACAAGAAATGACTACAAATAAACAGCAAGAAAACCGAATGCATGGTTATCAGCAAAAAGAACAGCCCAAAATACCAAGTACAGGTGGAGAATATTCAAATCAAGCAGGTACCAAAATTTAAATATCTGGGAAGTGTTCTAGCCGAAGATGGAAAGTACGACCCATGATCCAAAAGCGAATTGGCATGGCGAAAGACGCGTTTCAGAAGCTGAGTAAAGTATTAAGACACAGGAAACTTTCACTAGAAACAAAGAAGAGAATACTAGATTGCTATGTGATGTCAGTTCTTCAATATGGCAGTGAATGTTGGATAATATCAACAAAGATGAATGGAAAACTTGAAGCAGCTAAAATGTGGTTCCACAGAAGGATGCTGCGGATATCGTGGATCGAGCATGTAGGCAATAACGAGGTTTTGGAAAGAATGGGAACGAAAAAGAAATTAAATATAGAGCATCAGGAAGAGACAACTGAAGTTCCTGGGTCATGCAATGAGGAAGGAGGACTTGGAGAACCTGATACTAACAGGCAAGATAGAGGGAAAATAGACAGAGGAAAGCAGGGGATAAGGTATTTGAAGGAACTGAGCATGTGGATAACAGAACGAGGGCTGGAAGGTGTTAAAGAAGAAAGCGTGCTGAGAGCCGCCAGAGATAGGGAGACGTGGAAGGCCATGATCACCTACGTCCTGAAAGGACAGGGCACATAAAAGAAGAAGAAGATATATACTAACTGTTTATAAGAAATTACAATGTGGATATAAAGTGGGGGATCAAATCTATATTATAATCAATATATAAACTGATCCCTCAATAGTTACTATACATTTATATTCTAGATTTATGGGCTTGAGCTAGTGGATGGCAGAGCGGGGTTAGGGTGGTGTAACAGGAGAAGGCGTGCTGAGAGCCGCCAGAGATAGGGAGACGTGGAAGGCCATGATCGCCTACGTCCTGAAAGGACAAATCACATAGAAGAAGAAGAAGATCCTAACGTTTATTCTATTGGGTATCTTTACTTTTATCCTAATGTACATCCTAACATATAGAAAAGGATAGATTATGAAAAAAAAAGACTGTTTATAGAAAGAGGGAGAATTCTCAGCACTTTGGTGTGAAAAGCTTAAAAGGTTCATGACAAAACTGATAGTATCAAAAACTAGATATAACCAAGTCTACCATCCCTTGAAATTTTGAAATTATTGTAACGCTTGCTGAACTGAAAGTAACAGCGTTCGATTCTTAGCAGAAGCTGCTCAATTTCTCTTTTTATTAATGCTTTTAGGAAATACATCTATTCACTTTTCCCTGTGATTTGCGATATCTTGAAATATATATGTTCTCTTTCAGAATATGATGGCTAATCAAGAACAAAATGTGGAGATGAGAGAGAGAGAGAGAGAGAGAGAGAGAGAATGAGAGAGAGAATGAGAGAATAAATTTAGAGAAGGCACTTGGCTAAACCATTTTTCCGCAAATGCCGTCTCAGCAGAGGCAGTGGAAGCCAAATGCTCTTATCTCCATTGCCAACCTTGACGGCAGGCTTATGAAAAATAGGGTAATTCCTATTGGTAAAAACCTTGCGCGAAATAGGGCCTCTGGCGTTAAAAAGAAAAACAGTTCTTAGTTCAAGGTCATCCTTTCAAAGTTTATTTTGTTTGCTTTTATAAAATTTAACTTATATTCTTATTAAAATCTTTTATTTTTATTTTTTTATCGGATTTAGAATTGTAACGAATTTGACATCCTCGTAATTTTATTTTTAATTCTTTCAAAGATTTATAAGGCTTTCTCTGATCCGAAAAAATATCATTTTTTTTTCACGTGCTGTCTGAAAATTACAGAAACACGTTCATTTTTTTATTTATTTATTTGTTTACTATTTTGTTCCCGCTTTTTTTCCTTCTTCTTAGTGAAAATGAAAGAAACACATTGATTTTCTGTCAGAAGAAGAAAAAAGGTAAAAAGAAAGAAGTTCTTTTAGGTTTTGGAGTTGAAGTGAGGCGAACAAAAAAACAAAAAACAAAAAAAAAACGAAGAAATATTAAATCAATAATTTTACACGCAAGGTTTGTATATTCTTGCACATCACTTCCAGGAAGCCAGACATTGGTGGACGAGTGAACTGACTGCGTGGTAACAGTGCATCATGGACCGGATTTCTTTCCAGCCCCGTCAAAAAGTCAAAACTGAACATATCTGGGTCGTTACCTTTATACTATAGGCTCGCATTATATTTTCGATGATGCCATATTTTTTTCTTTTATAATATTCGCTACATACACTTTAACAAGTATTGAATATCGCTGTCATCGGGTCTGGTGTTGCTGCTATATACTACAGAGATTCTTAAAAATGTCCACTGCAAAATCTGCACTGGCACTGGTCCTGACCTGTCATATAAACTTCAGTTACTTTCGCACCACTGTAACGTATATGTTTTTTCTATAAATATTTTCATGATAATTTTCATTATCTTTCTTCTATGGTACCCAGAATTTAAGTGTAGAACGAGACTAGGAACAATGTCTCATAATGTTACAGTCATTTTAACTATAAATTATGTGCTGTCAGTTTCATCTCTTGCACTTCTGGCTTGTGGAACTCTCTTCCAGCTTCTTACTTCCCAGTCAACTTTGATCTTCAAAAATTTAAATGTGATGTCAATCATCTTCTGCTTTATTAATTACTGCTCTTTTATGTTTTTGACTAGCAGTATAGCCAGGCGTTGCTCGGGTGTAATGAAAACTTTAAAACTAATTCATGGTCTTGGAGCTTTAGGCTCAGCCTAAAGAATATCTGTGTGAAGTTTGTTGAGAATCGGATAAAAATTGTTGATTTGTATAAAGGACACACAGACAGATAAACAGACACACACACAAACATCTTGCCTTTTATATATATATATAAGAAACAAACAAATATATACAACATGAAATGTCAGTCAGTCAAGTGCCATACGTGATACACGCTTTGGGCGATCATGTCTCGAAATAGACATGACTGACTGGGCAGAAGATTATCCCGCAGTAGGTTGCTATTGCTTTCTGCTGTAGACTGATTGCCAGCCAAGGCTATAGAACCCAATCTGTCCTATTATATAAATCATAACTGGAGGGAAGAGACGGATTAACCCTCCAGGGCCATTCGTATCATATTTGATACAGTATGAAAACAAGCCTTGAAAGGAATATTTTCCTGAAAAATTTTTTAAGAGAAATATTTTATAAATTTCAAATGAAAGCAGTACTGACTGCTCAGTCAATGAATACCAAATGTTTCCTTATAGGGAAATACCAAATGTTTCCTTATAGGGAAATACTGTTTCAAATATGATACGAATGGCCCTAGAGGGTTAATACTTTTTCTTAAATGACTGACTGACTCAGCTGGCTTGAAAAGTGCTCATTACGTTTAAATTGTAGAAATTTTGAAAATTTTTAATTTGGAAATGAGAGATTTCTGCAATTTAGGTTTCAACCCATCGGTATCTTCAGGCAAATTATAATAAATGATTTTTCAAAAGTATAACAGGGATTTTTACGAACGCATTGCTGGAATTTTCAAACAACAAATTTTTTTCAAAATTAGGCGTTACTAAAGAATATTAAAACACTTTCATCCAGGTTTATATGATCCTAATATGTATCTGTAGATGTGATTACACCTGGACATGGCTTCTAATTTCTCATTCAGTAATTTATTTGTTCTTCGTGCGTCCTTAAAAATCAGTTTTTATAAAATCTCCTGAAGATATCGAAAGTTCAAAACCTAGGTTACGGAAATGACCAATTTCCATATTTCCAGTATTTCAAAGTTATGCAGAAGTCTTTGTCAGCCATGCTAATTTCAGTGAGATTCCAATTGGCAATGCAGTAGTACTCTGCAAATCCGATTGCAGAAAAATTAATTAAAATTTCGGAATCTCTTCACATGAAAAGAATCGACCATCAATAGGATTTCATGTGTCTAGACGTGAAAGTCGTAAAATGCTTTTGAACCGTAAGGTGATTTTAAGCATCTGACATTAAATATGTTCCAAACTCATAGCATGTGAATCCACGTACATTTCAAAGGTCTAATTTAGATACTTTTGTTTAAAAACTATTAATGGTGATCAAAAATATTCAGAATATACAATATATATACAGTACGTTGAGGAGGTAGGGATGTTGGTTGCTAAAAAACCTTATGGCTGACAATAAGATTCTGCACTATGGCACATTAGCATGAGAACCCAGTCATGGCTGTCAGACAATTTATACATCCTCGTCACTCCTTACTCCCCAGACTGAAGACCCCTTGTTTATTATCTATGAGACGTAGTTGAGCGAGAGACCAACAAAACTCCTTGTAATACCAAAAATGAACTGAGAGCAAGGATTATGACAGCAGTCACGACTTTAAAAAAGGAGATGATTCAGAAGAGAGGTAAAAGATTTCGAAGACATCTGGAGTCCGTGATTTAAGCCAATGGCGATTTTATTGAATAAATTTACTCTTTAGCATTTCAAGATATATTTTTGCAGTTTTATTAAATATATCTATTAAAATGATGTGTCAGTGTTATCTAGCTTCATTTTTACGTCATTTAGACGACAATTCATCCATTACACTATATATATATATATATATATATATATATATATATAAGAAAGGTTTGTAATTTGCTTGAAGCATTGTGCATATTAAGGGTATGGTTAGGTCTTGAAGGTTATGACAATGCGTTTAGTAAAACAAAGGAAGGTAAAGAAGTTGTTGGGTATAAATCATTTCGAGAATAAAATCTCATCTTCAGAATGGTAGGGGAGCTTGTGTTCGAGTTCCGTGCCTTTCAATGAATGGGGCCTTTTTACGGTCTGATATCAGACCGCTTTAATATGAAGTTTATCTGACCTGACCGTTAGTTTATGAATGGGGTTATATCTATTTACTTTAATTGACGTGTTTATTGCTACATTTTTTGCCATCCTGTATTCGTTCTGGTGTGTTCTTGTGTGTGCGTTTGCGTGAGTGTCATGTGTGTGTATTTATGTGCGTATACTTCTTGTATTTTATTCTATTTTATTTATTTTTTTATTCATTTATTTACTTTAATTTACTATATATATATATATATATATATGCACGAACCCTGATATGCACGAACCCGGATATGGCGCTATGAAAACAAAACTATAATACACGTAAGTTCTTTATATAATCTCGAAACAATTCCTTTCTGAAGCCACACACTTTACATAAGATGTTATTTCAATTGATGGAAGAATTCTTGGTTCTCTTTTTTGACGGATAGTTACCAACTGCCTCGTCACGTTCTGCTAGATTTCCTCGAAGTCGTGAAATTCCATGTTGAATTTGATTTTTGGAAGGAAGAAAAATGCCCGGAGACAACTTGCGCTGAATGAGCAGATGTGTTGTCATGGTAGTGTTGCCAGTCAGCGGATGGTGCAATTATTCCAGTTGAATTCGTTGCATTAACTTACGCACAAATACCCTTGGGAAAGGTATTAATCCCTCTGTTCTCTCCAGCTATGGATCAAATAACAGGACAGGATAGCCTTGGTCGATAATAAGTCTACCGCAGAAATTAATGGCAGTCTACTGCGGGATAATCTTCTGCTTAGTCAGTCATGTCCCTTTCGAAACATGATCGCCCAAGTGTCATGTATGACACTTAACTGAATGACAGTTTAACCCGTCAACACCGCAACACGTCAGTGTAATACTGCTTGTTTACTGTGTGACCAGGTGGAGAATAAGCATGATGAATAATGCCCCTGTAATTGAAAAAGAAGCTCAACCGTTTCTTCACATTGGTTTGAGTCATTCGTTCTTTCTTTAGCCTTGGAGAGTTTGGGTCTTCTATTGCAATGACTGAGCCTTTGCTTCGGGGTCATAAACATAGATCCACGATTCGTCACCTGTTATTCTCCGTTTAGTTTTCTCTGTCACGGTCAATGGAACCACTGCGGTGTGGTGTGGTGTGATGACCACACTTTACACGCGTTCTTCACAAGCACTGCTATAATCAACAGACGTGAGCGAAAACGATAGAACTTAGTGTTCGGGTGCGTCAGAGTTCGAATTCAGTCAGTGACTTTACGCTTTGTACTTCAGCTCCGTTCTTCTTCTTCTTCTTCTTCTTCTTCTTCTTCTATGTGCCCTGTCCCTTCAGGACGTAGGCGATCATGGCTCTCCACGTCTCCCTATCCCTTGTGGCTCTTAGTATGTTTGCTCCTGTTGCTCCTGGCAACCCCCGTTCCGTCATCCACCTGATCAGTCCCTGCAAATATGTTATCCGCTGCCTTCCTCTGTCTCTCCTTCCTTCTATCTGACCAGTCAGTATCAGGTTCTCCAGGCTCTCCTTCCTCATTGCATGTTCCAGGAACTTCAGTTGTCTCTTACTGATGCTCAGCATAAATTTCCTTTTTGTTGCCATTCTTTCTAACACCTCTTCGTTGCTTGTATGCTCAGTCCACGATATCCGTAGCATCCTTCTGTAGAACCACATTTCGGCCGCTTCCAGTTTTGTCCCCATTTTCGATGATATTGTCCAGCATTCACAGCCGTATTGAAGAACTGACATCACGTAGCAGTCTAGAACTCTTTTCTTCGTTTCTATTGAGATTTTCCTGTGTGTTAGTATTTTGCTCATCTTCTGGAACGCGTCCTTTGCCATGCCAATTCGCCTCGGCTCCGTTACCAGAGCTAAAGTTACAGGAGTTTTTAATCAATCCTCGTATATTAATAGACATGTATTTTATTATCATTCAGTATATGTAGAGATTGTTTTATGACAGCTTGCACGAAATGTGTATGTATATGTGTATGTATTCCAAGATGTCCGCTCTATAGTCATAGTCAACGAGCATATCATTGTATGTTCTCACGCACATCCGATGTTTCCCTAAAAGGATTAACTTTTGGTATATTCAATCAAAGAATAAAACCTGCAAATTTAGTCTTATGTCTTATCAATACTGATATGATTTTTTTTATATTACTTCAACCCATACAAGGCAGAATGCAAAAAGCATGCTAGGTTATTACAGTTAATTGAAGAGAAACTGAAAGTGAAAGTAAAAGTTAAAGTGAAACAAAAAGAAAAGTGAAACAAAAAACTGAATATAGGGAGAATGGATGATGTTCGCTGTGGTGCAGTGGATACAGGCTCGGAACAAAACATCGGGGGCCGAGTTCGAATTCCAGTTGAGTTCGTTGCATTCATTTACGCGCAAATACCCTTTGGAAAGGTATTAATCCATCTCTTCCCTCCAGTTATAGGTTAAATAACAGGACAGATTTGGTTTTATAGCTTTGGCCGGCAACCAGTCTACCGCAGAAAGCAATGGCAACCTACAGCGGGATACCTTTCTGCTCAGTCAGTCATATCTCGAATGAGACATGATCGCCCAAAGCGTGTATCACGTATGGCACTTAACTGACTGATAGTGAGCATTGAGGAAAGAAAGATGAACAGGTTTCAAGGAGACAGAAACCGCGATTTATGTCGCGTTTAAATTTTTAAAGATTGTAGTTATCATGGAAGCAAGTAAATGGAAGAAAGTTCTACAGTTGGCAAGTTATCGAGAACGTTATAACTTATTGTGCATGTGCGACAATTTCCAAGAACGATAGAAGACAAGCGATTGCACTCTAGCTCCTTCTTCATTTCAACAGTTCCGATACTTTTTAATCATACTGCCTATGTGTATGTGCGTGTCTGTGTCTGTGACATTATTTATTTTAACCACAATTATTTTGTAGGTACTAATTTTTCTTCTTCAAACAGTGAAATTAATCTTTACCGGTCGATCTGAGTCAAAAACAAATTTACAAGGCTATTAGCGAAACTTGGAAACTAGCTTTTAAACAGGCGTAGCTTTTTTTTGTTTTTGGTTATGGAACTCCTTACATCAAAACAAGTCTTGATCGCCCATTTTTTAAAGATATATATCAAGCCATAGAGCATATCCATGTTTATCTATGATAAGAAAGGATTGTCTAAACTAATTTCTAATTACTATAAGTACTATATCAGTCGGTATATTTCTTTGTTCCTTTCGTATATTATCTTTCAAACAAAGAAATAAATCGAAGAGATTTAAAAAGTTTAATTTTTAGAGTAGACGTTCTATTTATTTATTAAAATGTATATTTACGTATTTTCATCTATCAGCCTGAATATTAAAAAAAAATCTTATGAGAGAAACTTATGCGCTATCCGCCAGATGGATAAATAAATACAGTGTTTAATAAATAAACAGAGGATTTACTGAAATACGAGTATCCATGGAAAATAAAGTTTATGCAATATATATATATATATATATATATATATATATATATATTGCATAAACTTTATTTTCCATGGAGACTCGTATTTCAGTAAATCCTCTGTTTATTTATTAAACATTGTATTTATTTCTTACATCATTAAACACTGTATTTATTTCTTACATCATACATATATATATATATATATATATATATATATATATATATAGTATATCGAGGCAGCAAGTAATTTTCTAAACATATGCTATTAAATATAAGAGACAATGAATGTCTATTATGTTTAATCATGAGCTATTCTAAACGTCGTATTTTTGCTTTAATTTCAGTTGAAAATAAAGACAAAAATTCTCCAACACTTGGATAATTATTTATTGGTTTTCTTCTAAGCTTTCGGCTCACATGAGCCATCTTTAGAGAGGTAGTTTAAACTGAAATATTATAAAATCCACCATCACCGACGATTTTATTTTGTGTTGACATAAAACTCCGCTTGGCAACGGCAATAGTTACCAAAAATAATAAACGCAGTTCTTAAAATTTGCGATGCGGTTTTATGACGTCACACCGCGGCATAACGCGAAATGACAACAAAACCATGTAGTCAAATGCAATGTAATATGTTATTTCCTGTTTTAAAGTTGATTTTATTGAGTGTTGGTTGTTTTGATTTGATGTACATGGCCTCCAATATCTGCAGGTTCCCCTTACTGATCAGAAAGATGACATGTAAGTCTACGGGAGAGCGTGGTTGTAGTAAAACCAATATATGTACTAAGTTTTTTATTAGTATCAGAGATGCAATTTCTGAATGGGCATGTAAATTGGTACACTACATTGTTTTTTTGTAGAGAATTTAGTTTAGTGCTTGTTGGGTTATTATAGACTATGAGGTCAATTGTTTTAAACTTTTTATAATATATAATGAATTTAATTTGATTATTACTTTCCACTGGTTTAACATTTCTACGTATTATGTTTTTGAGGGTTTTTTCATCTTGTTTATAATTATTATGTATTTGGTTGCAATAGTATAAGTTAATAGTGTTATGTTTATTTTGATCTAAACCATTATTATTAATATTATCATTATTGTTAATTTTGTGGAGATACATTTTAATTTGTTGGTCAATAATGGATTTCCTAACTCCGTCTATAATGGATTTCCTAACTCCTTCCCATAGGACCTCCTACCGCTACCAAAAAGCTGACTGGGATGCATTTCGCGATTTCCTCTGCGACGTCCCTTGGGGAAAAGTGTTCGACCTCCCAGTTGATGACTGTGCCTCTGAGGTCTCGTCATGGGTGAAAGTTGGCATTGATGCCTTCATACCCACCAAGAAGTATTGCCCAAAACCTCATTCCTCTACGTGGTTCTCTCCTGCCTGTTCAGCCGCCATTGCCCGCAGGAACCATTACTTCCGACTATTCAGGAGCCAGTCATCTGATCACAATAGGCGTCTATTCACGTCTGCTCGCAATAAGTGCAAGAGAATCCTGAATGACACCAAACGGTTGTTCGCTGAGAGAATGCGACAGCGCATAGCTGACCGCAAGGACTACTGGCGGATATGCAAACGTGTGCTTAACAACTGCAAATGCTCTATACCTTCTTTAACCCATGAATTTGAGGTTCTCACATCATCTGCGGACAAAGCACTCAGCTTTGTCCGCAGATTCTCATCCAACTTTATATTTAACTCATCTAGAGTATGCTCACCCGACTTCCGCGTTAGAACTGAGACCAAACTGCACGACGTACATATTACCCCGAAGGTAATATCCCGAGTAATTTCAAAACTTGACCCCCATAAGGCGAGCGGTGGCGACGGAATCCCGGTGATAGTCCTTAAGAGGTGGGCCTCTGAACTCTCCACTGTCCTCTCTAAACTGTTTAACTACTGCCTTTCTGCTTCTTGTTTTCCTGCATGCTGGATATTCTCTTCAGTCGTTCCTGATTTTATGAATTGTGGTGAACCCTCGGACCCATCCAACTATCGCCCTATCAGTCTTCTACCGATACTCGGGAAAGTGTTCGAGGCCATAATCAATGCTGAAATAGTTCAACATCTTACTGCCCACAAACACTTCTCTGACAAGCCATATGGCTTCCGCTTTGCCAGGTCCACTGCCGATATGCTAACAACCTTTACGGAATACATGCTCCAGACCCTCGATGAGTCAGACGAGACTCGTGTCGTTGCTCTGGACATCTCCAAGGCTTTTGACAGGGTCTAGCACTCTAGCCTCCTTTGCAAGCTACGGGGTTACGGCATTACCGGACGCCTGCTTGACCTAATCCAGTCCTTTTTAAATAACCGCAAAATGAAGGTCGTTTTGAATGGGCATGCCTCTTCATCCTACAGCACGAATGCCAGTGTCCTCCAGGGCTCTATCCTGGGCCCGACGCTCTTCCTTATTTTCATCAATGACCTCCCAGATGAGATCAGGTCCCAAGTAGGCATCTACGCAGATGACACCACAATATACTCCCGCACCAGTAAGCAACCTGGCATGGCGGACAGACATAATATCGCTGCTGACCTTGACCGGGATCTACACTCTGTGGTGAATTGGGGCAAGAAGTGGCTTGTCAACTTCAATGCGTCCAAGACCAAGCTGTTGTCTGTCAACCATCACAGGCAACCTCTCCTGCCTCCCATAAGCATGGACCAAGCGATTCTCCCTGAGTGCAATACACTGCGCCTCCTTGGCCTTACCCTCTCTTCGGATTTCAAATGGAACCGCTACATCGAATCCATAGCTAAATCCACTGCTAAGAAGGTTGGGTCACTGTGTCGATCCAGGACGTTCTTTCTGCCTGAATCCATCCTGCATATATACAAGTCTACCATTCGACCCTGCATGGAGTACTGATGCCATTTATGGTCAGGCGCCCCTGCCGCTCACCTCAGTGTTCTCGACAGGCTCCAAAGGAGAGCTAGTAACGTGATAGGTGCTGACTTGGCGGCTCGACTACAGCCACTTCCCCACCGACGAAATGTGGCCTCCCTTTGTCTGTTCTATAAGTACTTTCATGGCTTCTGCTCAGACGAAGTCACTGGTACCTCCTCAACGGGTGTTTACTCGTGCAACCAGAATGGCAACTGGGTCCCACCCATTCACAGTTAGGTTAGCCAAATGCAGTCAATTATACTCCCGCAGCTTCTTCTCTCGCACTTCCCGCCTGTGGAACTCGCTCCCATATTCTTGCTTTCCTGACGGCTACAACCTCCAGAAATTTAAATGCAATGTCAATACTAAACACCTGACTCTAGCTCTTTTCCTACCCCGTATATCCTTCCCTTTCTCTCTCCCCTTGCAACTGTCATCACACCTGCATTTTCATCTTTCTATTGCTTTTTTCTAATTGGTTTGTAATTCTCTTCTCCCTACTCTAATTAATTTTCTTTCAGTTATGTAGCCCCCCCCCCCCCCCCGCACATCAGTAGCATTTACGCCTTGCCCGGGGTGAAATGATTAAAAAAGATTGATTTTTGTTCATGTACTTCGTTTGTTTCTTTTTTTATTGCCCCTCCTTTTCCCTCCGAGTTTGTCCTCGGTGGGTTTTTCAAGACGAACTTAAATATAGTATAACAATTACTAGTTTTAGAATTATTATTTTTGTTACTATTAATATTGTTATTATTATTATTGTTATTATATATTGAAGTGATAATTTCAGGAAAAGATTTGGTAAATAAGCTCAATGGATTCTAGTAATATTAGATTAAATATTAAAATTTTTACAACAGAGAGTTCGATAATTTTTAATCATTTCACGCCGAGCAAGGGAGAAATGCCACTGATGAGCGGGGGGGGGGGTACATAACTGTACAAAGATTAACTAGAAAAGAGTGAGGAGCACAAACTAGTTAGAAAGGAACAATAGAAAGCTGAGAATGCAGGTGCGATGACAGATACGTAGGTGGAGAGAAAGGGAAGGATATGGGGGTGGGATGAGAGCTAGAGTCCAGTGGTTAATAGATGAGTATTGACATTGCATTTAAATTTCTGGAGGTTGTAGCCGTCAGAAAAGCAAGAATATGGGAGCGAGTTCCACAGGCGGGAAGTGCGAGAGAAGAAGCTGCGGGAGTAGAATTGTCGTCTGCATTTGGCTAACCTGACTGTAAATGGGTGGGACCCAGTTGCCAGTCTGGTTGCACGAGTAAACACCTGTTGAGGAGGCACCAGTGACTTAAGTTTGTCCGAGCAGAAGCCATGAAAGTATTTATAAAACAAACAAAGGGAGGCCACATTTCGACGGTGGGGAAGTGGCTGCAGTCGAGCCGCCAGATCAGTACCTATCACATTAAATTTAATCTGCAGAGTAAATATTTATTTCATATGTAAATTCAACATATTACATTTGGAGAATTAGCCATTTCTACAGGCTCACAAATTCCCGCTTCATCAGCTCCCAGTAAGAAGTATAATGATATGAAGAGAATGAATTGGTGAGCAAGTGTCAGCATAAACGTAGGTTGAATTTCCCTTAACATGGGGTTAACTAAATCCCTTCCTTTCCGTTTAATTTACATCTTAAATTTAGTGTGAAGCCAATAAATTGTAAACGCCGATTCTATTTCTCAGCTTCTTTTCTCGTACTTCCCGCCTGTGAAATTCCCTTTCATTTACTTGCTTTCCCGACAGCTATAAACTCCAAGAATTTATATGTAAAGTCAATAGTCATCTCCTACCTCACTAACTTGCAGCCTCTCTCTCATGTTCCCTTCTCCGTCCACTCCACTCTCATCAGTATTCTCATCCTTCTCTTACCCACTTCTTGACACCCCCTATAACCTGTCACTCTTTTTCATAACTTTCCTCCTGTGTAACTCCCTGCAAAACAGTGGCAGTAAAATGCCTTGCTTGGGGCGATATGATTATAATAAAAAAATTATTAATTTTAGCCTAAGTTTATTGATACTGGTTAGAATTTAATTTTATACGCGTGATAATACTTAAGTGTTATCCTACCGTTTAACTCTTGTGCAAACTGCCTGACCTACAACCCTCTTAATTATATTAACTACGCTTTCTGCTACTACTTCAACTCTCTCCCCTATCTTTCCCTCCTTACTTTTACAAAACACACCATCAGTTCTGGTCACATTAGAATTTCATCATTATACTTTTTGCCGGAAGCTGATAAAGCAGGCATTTGCAATCTTGTAGAAATATTTATTCTCCAAATATATAATCCTGAATTTACATATGAAATATATATATATATATATAAGTTTTGTCTATATTTCTGAGATGAGGTAGTGTTTACAGTGTTTATATTATTCGGACTATTGTCTATTTATACAACGTTTCGCCGTTTTACGACCCGGCTCTCTTCAGGTAATAAGAATTTCAAACAGAGCCCTTTATTACAGACAGTGGTGTATATCGTCTCCATCAGTTGCGTAGATCCTCTTCTGGTAGCCATGAGTCATCTCTCTCTCTGGCCTTGTATTCTACTTGTTCCCCACTGGTATTGAACTCACAACTCTTTGCGTCAAGTCACAGAAACTAACCAACGGAGATAACTCATCACTACCAGAAGAGGCTCTACGCAAGGATGGAGATGATAAACCCCAGTGATTGTAATAAAGGGTTCTGTTCGAAATTCCTTGCCCCTGAAGAAGGCTGGAGCGTACAACGACCAAAACTTAGTAAAAATGGCAACAAAAATGAGAGCTATAATCCGAATAATGTAAATACTATATATGAGGCTTGTTCAAACTGCATCTGATGTAAGACAAATGAAACTAGAACACATTAATTCACTATTTAATTCCTTTTAGAGTAATATTCTGAAACCACACACCTTATCCAGCATCGTTTCTATTGAGGTTAGCATTCCTGGAACTCTTTTTTGTTTGATAACGAGCAAATGCTTTGTCGGTAGTCGTATAATTTACCGAAAAACAATTCGTCAGAAGGTCTATTTGCCGTTTTAAGTCTTTTCAAGCTTAAGCTCTCGTCTAGATGTTTTAGAACATTCTTTCTAAGCCCTTCAGTTGTCATCATGGAGTTTGTCAAGACAGAACGAGGAGGCAGAAATCTTTCATTTGAGGGAGACGCCTATATTGTTGACAAAACTAGAGAATCTAAAAGTTACTGGAGGTAAGAATAACGAAAACTGTTCAAGGTAAGACTGACAACAATCGATGATGTAATAAGCAGAACGCCGTTGGAACACTCGCATAAGCCAACACCTGGTCAGTTCGCCGACAGTTTATAAAAAAAAGCCGGATGAGAGCTTGAAGTTGGAAAGACTTAAAGCATCGACAATTTGTCCTGTTTGTGAATTGTATGTTGGCGAAAAATATGTATGTCTTTCAACAAATTTTATGTATGTCTTTCACTGCATCGCCACATTCCCTAGGCTTTCTTTGACGTCTTGAAATCTCGTTTCTTTCAGAGGGATTTGATTTTTGAAGAGAAAAATGTCGCAAGTGCCGAGATCGCGGAAGTAGGTTGATTGTCGGAAGTGGAGAATTCTTGTTCTTGGCAAAAAAAAACTACTACAGAAAACATTGATGGGACCACTGTGATGTATTGAGACGGCTACACTCTACACATTTTCCTTCAAAGCACTGCTATAAACAACGACAGCGAAAGAGAACATTATACCTTATTGAATCTGCACAACAGAGTTAAAGTCAATTAGTATCAATCACTTTCTCTTTTTTGTACTTAGTTCTTTTACTATAAAAACACTCCCAATACTTTTTGATCAGCCATCTTATATGCATATGTATGTATGGTTGTAATTTAGTATAGACAATTTATATGCATGGATTCATTTTACCATACAGCCTTGATTAAAGTTGAGGGTGCTGCAAAATGGTATGGCGGAACTTATAATGGGGCATTCGGTAAAAATAAGATGTCGTTTAAATGTATGACCTTCTTCTTTTTATGTATGCAATGTCTCCTTAGGACGTTGGTGACCATGGCTCTCCACAATTTCATGACTTTTGTAGCTCTGAATAATTTTTGTCTTTGTGTCATGTCTCTCAATCCCTGCGCCACTACCCATTCTTTTAAGCTCGCCACGTAGGTTTATTCTTTTCTTTCATTTGTTCTTGTCATAAATCTGCCCTCAGAGTGTCAAAATTTGCGAGCCTTCTGTCCTAATTATCTGTGCTATGACATTTATGATTCGTATGCGTACTTTTAGTTTCTGATGTTTCTAGGACTTCGTCGTTGATCACATGCTTGGTCCATGCAGTTTTCAGAACCTTTCTGTAGAACCACGTTTTGTTACTTTATGTCTCTACTTCATACGTGGGGAGATGATCCAGTAACAATTTAATACTTTTTTTCTATCTTTCTAGCAAAATTTTATTGGTTCTTAATCCTGTGCTTAGCTTTAAGAAGGCAACTTTCACTGTAGTTGTAGGGCAACTAACATCCCACTGACGCTCTCAAGAATAGAATGGTCTGTGAACCGAGGTTTCTGTAAAAATGAAGACTGACCGCAGTCTGAAAGGGACACAGACGGGGCTCAACCGAAGAGTAGAATCTCGTCTGGGGAAAAGAAGACAAGAATTTATTTCCGAGCTTAGGTGCTCGGTGTTCCCAATTAAATTGACTTGTGCTGCACCTACGTCGGGCATCTGCCCATGTGGGGAGGTGATTGATACATTCAGAGTGTCATTCACAATATGAGGGGATCCGCTGCGTGCGTCAATCGTTCACTTAGATTCCTTGCCTTCGGGCGTGTAGGGTCCCGGACGAGGCTTCGCCGAAGGGTAGAGTCTCGTCTGGAGAAAAGCAGACAAGAATTTTTGTCCGATCCTATGGGCTCGGCGTTCCCACTTAAATGGTTTTATGCTGCATCTGCCTCAGGCATCTGCTCATGTAGGGATGTGCTTGATATCTTCGGAGTGTCTTTGACGATCAGTATCTGTTGTGGAGTAGTTTTCGCACTGAAGGTTATAATCGTGCTATGTCGGTTGCTAATCGACAACGCACCGTAAATGTTAAAAACTTGGTAATCTTCCACTGAAAGCTGACTCCTTAGTATTCGACTAACTGCCGACTAATATCAGCTGCCTAGTAGTTCTACTAAACTTCAATAGAACTCTCTAGAAATTCTAAGAACTCCTACGAACTTCCTAAGAACTTCTCGAATTAACTTCCTGTTAACTCTTAATTAATATAGGAGGGAGAGTCCATTATCTGAGGAATAGGTGTGTTCCACCATAACAGTATCGGACAGTGCTCTCTGCGACTCTAACGGCTTAAACTCTCCACTTTTCTACTGTTTTTTGTTCTGTCTTATGGTGTTTGTCTTATTTGTATTAATATTCATCAGCATGGATATTCAGCAAACATCTTCTGGGTATTGTCTTTTCCACATTGGTGATACAAAAACTAAATACGCCTTCGCATTACAGTCTCTTACTTTTCATGTGCATTGTGGAGCAGTGGATATCGGCTCAGGACGAAAAATCGGAAAGCTGAGTTCGAATTCCAGGTGAATTCTTTGCATTCTCTTACGCGCAAATATCTTTGGAAAAGATAATATACCATAACTTCTTCCTCGTGATATGGGTAAAATAGCAAGATAGATTAGATTCTATAGCCTTGGTTGGCAACCAGTCTAAAGTAATGACAACCTACTACTGTCATATCTCGAAAGAGACATGATTGCTAAAGGGCGTACTACATATGGCACTTAACTGACTGACTTTTCATGCTTCGTTAAAACACTACCCAAATATCTAAATTGTTGTACTTGTTTGATTCAGGTATACAATTTTAATTTGAATATAGACCTGGTTTTTTTTTTAATGATAACCATGCACTCTATGCACTTGCAAATGGCGATTAGCTTTTTATTTTCCGTTTCCTTTACCAAGGTGGTCCTGGGTATGACGGTAAACTTCATCCGGCAGCAAGGCCTCTGATTGGAAGGTTGTGAGGAGCATGAAACCACCTCATAATTGCTGTTGTTCCCAGGTTCACCCTGACCTGGAGTAGTAGCACCTTTTAGGGTCCCAGCTGTGGAAAAATAGTTAACCCCCAAACTAGGGTCAAAACATTATGAAAATATAAAAATACACTTTTATGGAAATATATAAACAAAAATAGATTTTTATAGAAAAATATACATTTATGAAGGAAAAATATTACCAACAATACATTTTTGAAGAAACAATTATTACCATAACACATTTTTGAAGGAAAAAAATATTCTCAGCAAAACATTTTTGAATACAAAACTAGAAAACATTTTCAGTTTTCTACAATAAAATATGTATAAAAACAAAAAATTGTCATTAAAATCTCACTAAATCAACTTTTTCCCTATAACCGAACATTAAAAAATACCTTAAACCACATCTTTTTGGCATTAAACCACAGAGATTGATATGCCGTTAAACAAAACTGAAACTCTACCTTTACCTAGGAATTCTTTCTCCGTCTGCCATCAACAGTGTAACATTAGCATATCTGATGTTGTTAGGATTGTGGCCGCCGATAATGAATCTTGGTACGTTACCGAAATTGAACAGGGAATATAATACTTCATCATCCGTTTCTTTCACACTCACCTTTCAGCTCCTCTCATACGAAATTTCGCTTCAAGGCTCACTGGACATTCAAAAAGAGCTGCTAAATCCACAATGCGCCTTAATTGACTGACAAAACACCTAAATCCGGACGCTTGTCTCTTAAAGCGACTTCAATACGAAATACGAGCTGAGGTTCTAATGGGGATGTATAGCTTTCTTTGCCCATTTATCGTCTGTTTACGGCATTGCTTTCATTGATCTCTGTTGTTTTCTTCGGTTTGCCATAATGATCCAAGCGCACTGCATGCAGCGTTACACTGAAAGAGCGCAAATTGACCTTTGTCCATTCTTTCAAGCTATGGAACATACGGAACGATAATTCTTCGTCGAGGACTTTTCATTTCCCTTCATAATGTCTCAATCATAATATCCTCCTACTTTCTCTTTCCTAATTTCTCTTTGTTTACACACACACACAGGTACACGAACGCACGAATGCACGTACGCATCCATATAAATTACATCAGACATTCTTTTTAGTGGATACCCGCATACATTCTTTTTAGTGGACACCCCCATACATTCTTTTTAGTGGATACCCGCATACATTCTTTTTAGTGGATACCCGCATACATTCTGTTTAGTGGACACCCGCATACATTCTTTTTAGTGGACACCCGCATACATTCTTTTTAGTGGATACTCGCATACATTCTTTTTAGTGGATACCCGCATACATTCTTTTTAGTGGATACCCGCATACATTCTTTTTAGAGGATACCCGCATATATTCTTTTTAGAGGATACCCGCATACATTCTTTTTAGTGAACACCCGCATACATTCTTTTTAGTGGATACCCGCATACATTCTTTTTAGTGGATACCCGCATATATTCTTTTTAGAGGATACCCGCATACATTCTGTTTAGTGGACACCCGCATACATTCTTTTTAGTGGACACCCGCATACATTCTTTTTAGTGGATACTCGCATACATTCTTTTTAGTGGATACCCGCATACATTCTTTTTAGAGGATACCCGCATACATTCTTTTTGATGGATACCCGCATACATAAACAAAAACGGGAACTATTTTTAACACGGTAACCACGAAAAAGTGCTTGAAATTAAAAAAATGTCGAACTACAAATAAATTCAATAAACTTTTTTAAATAACACACACACACACACAAATATATATATATATATATATATATATATATATATATATATATATATATATATATATTCAGATACTTTAATCCAAGTGAAAAAAGCAGGAAGGTAAATTCCAAAAATCCGATCCTAATTGATATTAAAAATTTTATTTTAATATTAAAAAATGATACAGGAAGAAATCTCCATGTAATAAAATATTACAGAGCAAATATAAATTAAAAAAGGATTAATTCAATAAATTAAGGCAGACACATTATTTCATGGTAAATCGGAAGTTTGGCCTATTTCAGGAGAACCATCATCAGCTTCCGTCTTTATTGTACAAAGGATTTTACATTCGTGTTATCCTACCACTGTATGTACAGGATACTCTTAATATACCCACACTGCATACTGATATATATACATATATATATATATATATATATGTATATATATATAATCGTGTCGCTCCAAGCAAGGCATTTTACTGCCACTGTTGAGCAGGGGGTTACATAGGAGGTAAGTTATGAGAAAGAATGACAGGTTACAGGGTGTCAGGAAGAGGGTAGGAAAAAGATGGGAATACTGATGAGAGTGGAGTGGACGAAGAAAGGTGCATGAGAGAAAGAGAGAGCGAGAGAGAAAGGATACAAGTTAATGAGATAGGAGATGACTATTGACTTTACATAATCTTAAACCATATCAGTCAGTCAGTAAAGTGTCATACGTGATACACACTTTGGGCGATCATGTCTTAAAAGAGACATGACTGAGTGGGCACAAAATTATCGCGCAGTAGGTTGCTATTGCTTTCTGCGGTAGCCCAGGCTATAGAACCCAATCTGTCCTGTTATTTAACCCATAACTAGAGGGAAGAGACAGATTAATACAAAAAAACAAAAAGCGATTTAATTTCCACATGCTGCATAGATAAATACTTTATTATATTCTTGGGTCCTAATTGATACAGGTTCTTTTATACGTTTGCCTCTTTCTTCCTCACTCTCTTTGTTTCCCTTTTCTTTCTCCCTTTCTTTTTACTTTCTTCATTCTTTCTTTTCCCGTAAATATTACTATCAATAATTATGAATTATACCCCTTTGATTTCCTCTCCCTGCATTTTAATACTTTTTAATTCGAATTTTATAATTATACCTTCAAAGTTTTAATTTAAATCTTTTTTATCTCTATGTAGTCTTTGTTTATTTAAATTGTCTACTTGTTATTAAAAAATGGAGCTTAAATTTAAAAGTTTTGACTCACAGGATGATCGAATGAACCTAAAAAATTTATTGATCAGTTTAAGTTTCATTGTACAGCTAATGCATGAAACTCAAAGTCGTGAGATCAACGTAGGACAATATATATATATATATATATATATATATATATATATATATATATATAAGTTTCATTGAAAATGAAAATGACAGACAAGGTATAATTATTAAGTTTTTAATATAATTTTTATGTGTTCGTATAATTTTTTTCTTTTCAGAACTCAAATTATACAAGAATTGTCCAAAGCTTTTGTACTTCCGAGTGCTTTCGGCTATACCTAAAAAAAACTTCTACGAACACATGAAAAATTATATAAAAAAATTTTTAATAACTGAAATTAAAGCCAAAATACGACGTTTAGACCGGCTAATGATTAAACATAATAGACATACATTGTCTCTCATATTTAACAATATATATATATATATGTGTGTGTGTGTGTGTGTGTGTGTGTGTGTGTGTGTGTGTGTGTGTGTGTGTGTGTGTGTGTGTGTGTGTGTCTGTGTGTGTGTTGATTGTTTAATTACTTAGTTAAAAGTAACAGCAACACTGGTGTTACGGTTGTCTTCACGACTTACACACCTTTAAAACGAGCCCCTAGATAATCACCTGGAGTGTGGGAGGAAGGAAAAAGTTAAACGGAACAAGGGGAATAGGAAGTTTGTTCCAGCACGGCGATGTACTTCTCGACCAGCAGCTATCTGATGCTCAGGTCGTTGTGAGCTAGTGTACATTCTTCTTGAAGCATCTGCCATTTGTACTACCACAGTCCTTGTATCTTCTCGCACACTGAATGAAACAAACACGGAATAATCTCTTTTAAGTCTTTGCTGTTTGATTTTTTAGCTCTGTGGCAAGATATCACTGACGATGGTGCGTCTCAAATCGAAGAACGTGATCAGTCCCGTTACTTTTCAGACATACTTCGATTTTGTAAATATTTCTATTAATTCACCAATTATTTTTTGAGAATCAGTCAGTCAGCTAAGTGTCATACGTGATACACACTTTGGGCGATCATGTCTTGAAAGAGATATGACTGATTGGGCAGATGATTATCCCGTAGTAGGTTGCTATTGCATTCTGCGGTAGACTGGTTGCCAGCCAAAGCTAAAGAACCCAATCGGTCCTATTATTTAACCCATAACTGGAGGGAATAGACGGATATCCGATATCCACTGCACAACAACGCACATCACATTTTGAGAATATCTCGTCATTAAAATAGTTTAAAAAATTGTGCATTATGTCAGCCGGCCTGAGCAATCGAGAAAACCTAACTAACAAAATATTCTCTCCAGCAGAGATCGAACCTGCACCTCCTGTTTCACCGGGCTTGCTATAGACCGCTTGGTCATAGAGAGTGTCGCAAGGTTAATGTTTTAACGAATGCACCCCTCCTCGTTCGGTTATTCTCTAATGCCCATATCTGCTCCATTTTATAAAATGTACACAAAGAAATTGCTACAAATTAAAAACATTAAATACAACGTCAATCGCAATGTTCTGATTTCCCATATTTGTTCTTTTATTGTTCTTTTTCTTCATTAAAGTCTTCTCGTTCTCTTTTATTCTTAATAACCTCTGGAATCTTAGTGTCAATATTGATTTGATTGGGGAAATGTTTTAAAAAATAACTGTCAAATAAAAGTGAATGGCGAGTTAAGGTAAATAAATAGATAGATAGATCGATAGATAGATCGATAGATAGAAAAAAAGAGAAAAAGAGAAGAGAATCAATGACAGAGAAAGAAATAAAGGAAAATAAATATACAGAATGAGAAACAAAGAATTTCCGTAAAGGTATGATACATAAAATAAAGAGGTATTTTAAAGGTTTTGACTTTCATGTCTTTGTGCATGAGTTATGTAATAGTTGATGCAATGGCGGGACAATATTGTCAATGGAAAAATCACGAAATGGTCTTCACATAACCAATGCATCACAAGTTTTCTTGTATTTTCATTTTCATATTGAAAATTATCCTTAGGGAAAACGCACACAACGTAATTTAGTTTGATGAAGTCCCCACTTAGGATTCTGTAAGCCTTCTCTGGAATTTACCCTCAGGAGTAATTGCCTCTGAGAGAATTCATTCTCTATCTCAGTATCCCGATGCTTTGAGTTGCACCATTAAACACATGAAAGAAAACAAAACAACTAAGTAATGAAAAATATTTCTAAACCAAATAGAGAAATATGACGGATTGCTCGAAGTCATTTTTGAGGAAAAGGTTCTCTAAGTTCTAATAAGTTATAAATAATCATTTTTAGAAAAAATATCTTCCTTTCCCTCTTACATTAAAATGCAAGATCCTTGATAATTTTTAAAATGACGTAGAGACAGGGATTGCGCATGCGCACGTAGGCTAATGTATAAGAGTACGCATGCGTGAAGAACTTCGATACAATAAAGAAAACAAAAAACAAAAAAAAAAAAGAAAGCAACCTGAGAGTTTTGAACGAAACGACTTAAAGCGAAGTTTAAAGGTGAAGATGATGGTTAAGTTAGGTTTTGGGATGTGGAAGAAAATAAAATGGAAAGCCTTTATGCCGTATGGGTTGGGTTGTAGGTTGTTGGCCCTAATGAACAACTGCAATCTATCGAAGGTTGGCTGTGCATTAGAGAAATTAAAAGGGATGTAGAAACGAGCAAATTGCTGGGAATGACCTCCAAATCCAAACTGCCATTGCTTAATCTGCCTCATTCAATTTCGCTACCTTCATCAAAGTTCACTTCTGCACATTTTCACTTAACACGTTTATTCGAGTGTTTGTTTATTTTATTTCTTTTTAAGTTTTGCCCGTTTCTTCTTTTCCATAGTAGACTCTTTTTTTTTTATCTCTGAATACTTATTCATTCGTTTATAGACTTGTTCTTCCTTACTTCTTTTGTCTGATATCTTTTATTTATTTAATTTCTTGTTCTAACCTTCTCTGAATATTTCTTTATTCGTTTATAAACTTGTTTCTTTCGTTTTCTGAATTATATATATATTTTTTACACTTTCTTACATTTTTCGGGCTGTTGTTCTCATCTTTATTGACACGTTTACGACGTTTCAGCCGTTGTACGCTCTGGCCTTCTTCAGGTGCGTGGATTTTTTTTTCATTTCTATATTTGGTTCTTTTTTTCTTTTTTTTTCTTTCTTTGTATGCTTGCCTTTTTATCTGAATATTTTTCTTCTCTTCGTTCTCTAAATAGTTGTTTATATTGTCTTTACTTGGTTTTTCAGTTCTCTCAATATTTGATTTTTTGTATATACATATATATATATATATTATTTGTAGAATTGTTTGGTTCTTTCACTGAATACTTTTTTCTTTCTTTTGATACTAGATTCAATCTTTGTTGGAATATTTCGTTCTTTTTTCTTCGTATACTTGTTTTTTCTTTCTTTGTCTGAATATTACTTTTTTTAAATACTTGGTTCTTTCTATTTTTTCTTTATCTTTATCCTTATTTCATCCTTTGTATTCTTGGTTCTTACATTTTGAACCCTTATTCCTTTGTATAGTTCGGAATTTCTTTCTTGGAATAATTATTTAATCCTTAGTATCCTTAAGTATTTCTTTCTTTGAATAATTAATTTTTCTTTTGTAAGCTATGATTCTTTCTTTCTCTGGGTACTTTCTTCTCTTGTATATGAGGTTCTTTCTTTCTCTTAATATTTCATTATTCTTTCTATACTCGGTGTTCATTCTCCCTATGACAGCTTCTTTCTTCCATTGTATATTTGTTTCTTTTTCTCTCTGGATATTTTTCTTCGTTTGTATATTTAATTCTTTTTTTCTATCTTTTATTCTCTCTTTCTTTCCTTTCTACTTAGTTTTGTCGCTTCTTCTCGTTTTATAGTTGTAAAATAATATCTACTTTTACATTTAATGATGTTGTCAAGGTAAATACGGAAAATAGTTGAAGATTTGCATTCTCCATTTTTAAATTCTTTAAAACTGTTTTGCTACCAAAATTGCCAAAAAGTATCTAAAAAACACAAAACTAATAAAATAACCCCCAACCTCTCTAGATATATAGCCAAGAAAAAACTTGTGAGCTGTCATTAAAAGATGGCTGTCAAACAATAAAAACTGGTCTACTCTTTAAGGTAAAAATAATTTTAAAAATTAGATATTGAAATACTGACGAAGGATATAGAATGTAAAAGAGTCGATATTAATATGAGAAATATTGGAATAATTATTCATACTGGCATATACAATATTTTGTTAATAGAATATATGTTTCAATTGTTTTTATATTTTAGATTTATTAAGAGACAAAAAAGAATCCGGAATATGGCACAGAATATAGGATTCTACACAAATAAATAATGAACAAATGCAAATGTGCTGAAGAAGAATGTTCGGCGGACCTGAAGGAAACTATCATCACCTTTAAATTTTTTTTTTTTTTACTTTTTTCAGTGCAGTCTTTTCGATTACACCTTGAACTTTCCGATTGACAAAAAAAAAAAAATTGGAAAAAATTTAATATTTCAACAATTGTAGTCGGGGAGTTAGTTTTTCTTACAACATTATATAAATTGATCCTCCATTTTGGAACCACTCGCCAATATGACATTACCACCACCTGTAAATTGGTTGATTATCAATATTATTTTTACTTTTTTCAGTGCAATCTTATCGATTAAACTCTAAATTTTCCAACTGACAAAAAAAAAAAAAAAAAAAAAGAATGGAAAAATGTCAACATTTAATCAATTTTAGGTGGGAGGCTCAGTTTTTCATACAACTTGATAGTAAATCGGATGTGCAATGAACTTTTTGCTTGCGCATATTCAACAACTGAATCCTTTGCGAAATATTTGAATAAAGCCATTCTTAGAGTTTCCGAGGAAGATGCCATCGTAAGAACTAGAGAAAACTTGAAAAACTTGAAAAAAAAAAAAAACAAGAGCAAAAAGTAACCCCAAAAATAAACAAACAAAACGACCCCAACGTTAAAAAATTAAAAAAAATATATTATTTCCATACTGTATCCTTATAATAGAAATTCATATTTAGATAACTATCAATCACAGTTAGTATCAACCTTGCCGACTAACGGACTTATGTCAATCACAGTTTGTTTTAATATGACGGGCGAACTAATGTATGTATGTATGTATGTATGTATGTATGTATGTACTAGCAGTATAGCCCGGCGTTGCTCGGGGGTAATGAAACCTTACAAACTAATCCATGTTCCTGGAGCTCAGACTTTTTGGACGTTGGCACAAAAAACTAAAAAGCAATAGTTGTTTCCAGTTAAAGCGAAACCGTAGACTGAGAGAAAAATCAATGGATGTAATGGGGGTAATGAAACCTTACAAACTAATCCATGTTCCTGGAGCTCAGACTTTTTGGACGTTGGCACGAAAAACTAAAAAGCAGTAGTTGTTTCCAGTTAAAGCGAAACCGTAGACTGAGAGAAAAATGAATGGATGTAAGCCAAATTTTGATTTCCTGGTATCGATATCAAATAAGTTTTTTTCGTCGTAAACTGAATTTTGAAGGCGAAATAAGCCCTCTGAGTAAATGGTATCATGGATGGGACTAAGAACTACAATTATACCTACTTAGAGCCAAACCCGAAGCAAAAACTAAAATAAAAGGGCTGAAAAAATACAGACATACAAGCAGATAAACAAACACACACACAAACATCTTGCCTTTTATATATAAATATATTATCGATTTTCTGCACTATTGTAATAACTGCAACATTGAAACTTCTGAATATCATTTCTTATGTCTTTGTCTATGAGTGTATCAAATTTGATTAAAATCGAACCATTCCTTCTATAACACGATTTATTCGTTTATCGATTTTCGATATTTATCGAGGGTACCTTGACAGAAAACCTAGCTAAGAACACTCGCAGACGCTTATAGTACAAGTGTGTAAATTTTCAAGAAAATCGGTTCAGCCGTTTCGGAGTCTATAAATAACGGACACACACACACACACACACACATACATACATACACACAGACAAAGTTCCATTTATAAATAAGTTTAGATTTAGATGTATGTATCTAAGGATGCGAGATGGATAATTTCTCGTCAGTTTTGTTTTTTTAATTTTGCGTATAGGCTTTTTTTTTTATTTAGTCAACTAACCAGTTTTTTTAATCGTTCCATCATTGTTTCGTTTCATTTTTTAATCGGTACCACCACTGATGCGCAGAGGGGGGTGGCTACATAAGTGAGTTAAAGTTTTAGGCAGAAGGAGAGTGAAGAGAAAGATAAACCAGTAACAGAGGGTGAAAGAGCAAGAGAACCATGGGAACGCAGGGGGTGCCTACATAAGAAAGTAGAAGTTTCAGAAGGAGGAGAGCGAACAAAAAGACGAACCAGCTGCAGGGCGTTTCAGAGAAAAGGCAAGAGAAGGATGGAAATACAAACAGTCGCGATTGGTAGAGTGAGAAAGAAAAAGAACAAGATACACGGGGTGATGTAGTTAAGTAGATAAGAGATGAGAATTGATTTTGCATTTAAATTCCTGGAGGATGTAGCCATCAGGAAAGCAAGTATATGGAAGGGAGTTCTACAGGCGGGAAGTGCGAGAAAAGAAGCTGATGGAGTAGATTTGTCGTCTAGTAGGGTTAGTTGGGCACCGGCTGTGAGTAAAAGAGCACCATTAAGAAATTTGGAAACGGATTTCGAAGTTGTCTGGAGGGCGTGGGTGAAGCCAATAGCGTTTTTATTGAATAAATTTACTCTTTAGTATTTCAAGATGCTTTTGTGTAAGATTAGGAAATATGTCAGTCAAATTAAGATGTCAGTGCTATTTTAATGTTTGCGTCATTTAGACGACAATTCATCCATCGCATCCTCTGCCTTTCTGTCTGCCTGTTTGTCTGCCTTTCAGTCCATTTGTATGTTCCTATCTATCTATCTATCTATCTATCTATCTATCTATCTATCTATCTATCTAACCTTGTCTCTTCACATATATCTATCCTGGTCAGTCCATATCTATCTATCTATCTATCTATCTATCTATCTATCTATCTATCTATCTATCTAACCTTGTCTCTTCACATATATCTATCCTGGTCAGTCCATATCTATCTATCTATCTATCTATCTATCTATCTATCTATCTATCTATCTATCACCACGTCTCTCTGTTTGTCTGCCTTTCTTGCTATCAGTTCGCTTGTCTGTCCGTTCCTATCTATATACCTATCTATTTAAAACCTGGCCAAATGTTTAGAAGGTTCACATTTCGACTATGAGTTCGAATCTTACCATCGTCGATTTGTCAGCAAATTAACTTCTTGATGCTAGTGTTCTTCTGAATGCGTGTGGCATCTTTGGAAAATGTCTGGAAAACATACCACGCGTTAACCTTGTGAAATAAATTAGATAGGCGAAACTATTTGGCAGTCATTGATGTTTGTGTCAGCACAAAGACATCATGAAGAAGGGTTTGAGCCTACTGGCCTCGTTCAGACATTGATCACGACAGGTAATGCGCTCTTTCTCAGAAGCTGTAACCATAGCTATTTTCGCTGCTAAGAAGGACGGTTCTCTGTCTAGGACCAGAAAGTTTTTCCCGTCTGAAACAATTCTGCACATATACAAATCTACCATCCGCAAGTGCATTGAATACTGCTGCCGTATCTGGTCGGTTGCTCCTGCTATCCACCTAGGTGTCCTTGACAAAATACAACAGAGAATCTGTAATGTGATCGATCCCGACTTGGCAGCTAGGATACAGTCGCTTTCTCACCGACGTAGTGTGGCTTCCCTGTGTCTCTTCTACAAATACTTTCACGGCTTCTGCTCCGATAAGCTTAGCTCACTGGTGCCCCCTGTATATGAATTTCCTCGAGCCACAAGATTAGAAGATAGGTTCCACCCTTTTAATGTGAAACCAAGAAGTTGTAAACGCAAATTCTACTCCATCAGTTTCTTTTCTCTCACTACCTGCCTGTCGAATTCCCTTCCGCTTACTTGCTTTCCCGACAGCTACAATCTTCAAGAATCCAAATGTAAAATCAATAGTCATCTCCTGTCTCACTAACTTGCATCTTCTTTCTCATGCTCCTTTCTCCGTCCACCCCCACTCTCATCAGTATTCTTATCCTTCTCTTACCCTCTTCCTGATACCCCCTGTAACCTGTCACTCTTTCTCATAACGTTCCTCCTATGTAATCCCATGTACAACAATGACAGTAAAAAGGTTAACTCAGCATTGTTGCAATATAGACGCAGATGCGCTTTGTGGGTGTTGAACAAGCACAAATATGTCTGAGAAGATGTGGTGTCTGTAAAAGGAATTTAATAGCTTCGCTATTAGACTGGATACAAGCACCAAGCTATTATATCAATCTATTTTCTTTCATTCCCTTTATTATTTGATTACGAAGTCTGTGTCTTAACAAGAAACCTCAGTAATATTTTCTCGAAAAAATATTATATCGAAAGACCAATATAATAAATATAACATTAAGTATTTCGGTTTAAAAGATCATTTCAGAGATATTTACAACAACTTATTTGGCGTTTTGAAATCTTATGAAACTGATATTGTAAAATAAAATGTATAATAGATTATCTATTGTTTTTTCTCAGTTGAATTATATGCAGATATCTTTATTTGGATAGTAAGGAAGATAATATCAAAAGCGAAACATGACATTCAGAGATAAATGGACCACTTGGAAATTTCTAAAATGTCGAACAAAGGTCAGAGAACAATCAAAATTAAAATTGCGAATATTGGCAAGTTAAGAACAAGGACTGAAATTGATTTTAAGAATGTCAGAAAAGGAGATTTGCGGAAAATTAAAAGAATAATAAGATAATGGATTGATCACAAGAATATTTGAAGAATCTATCTATCTATCTATCTATCTATCTATCTATCTATCTATCTATCTATCTATCTATCTTTTTCTCACTCTATCTAAATATCTATCTATATATGCCCATTTCTATCTATCTATCTATCTATCTATCTATCTATCGATTTGTATATATAGGCATTTTTCTCACTGTATCTCAATATTTCATCGATATAATTGTTTCTATCTATCTATCTATCTATCTATCTATCTATCTATCTATCTATCTTTTTCTCACTCTATCTAAATATCTATCTATGTATGCCCATTTCTATCTATCTATCTATCTATCTATCTATCTATAAAGATATTTTTCTCTCACTCTGTCTAAATATCTCATCTACATGTACCCATATCTATCTATCTATCTATCTATCTATCTATCTATCTATCTATCTATCTATATAGGAATTTTTCTCACTGTATCTCAATATTTCATCGATATAATTGTTTCTATCTATCTATCTATCTATCTATCTATCTATCTATCTATCTATCTATCTATCTATTTATCTATAAAGATATTTTTCTCTCACTCTGTCTAAATATCTCATCTACATGTACCCATATCTATCTATCTATCTATCTATCTATCTATCTATCTATCTATCTATAAAGATATTTTTCTTTTTCTCACTCTGTCTAAATATCTCATCTACATGTACCCATATCTATCTATCTATCTATCTATCTATCTATCTATCTATCTATCTATCTATCTATCTATCTATCTATCTATAAAGATATTTTTCTCTCACTCTGTCTAAATATCTCATCTACATGTACCCATATCTATCTATCTATCTATCTATCTATCTATCTATCTATCTATCTATCTATCTATCTATAAAGATATTTTTCTCTCACTCTGTCTAAATATCTCATCTACATGTACCCATATCTATCTATCTATCTATCTATCTATCTATATAGGAATTTTTCTCACTGTATCTCAATATTTCATCGACATAATTGTTTCTATCTATCTATCTATCTATCTTTTTCTCACTCTATCTAAATATCTATCTATATATGCCCATTTCTATCTATCTATCTATCTATCTATCTATCTATCTATCTATCTATTTCTACTACTATGTAAACATTGAAACATTCGTATACACATGTACAGCTATTAGCTACTCTCTAAAAGTTAGAGTTACTTAAAAATAGTAGTAGGTTTGAGAATTTCTAAACAGATAAGTGATATTTTTCGTGCCGTCCTCTTCCATTGTGCACATCGGAAAGAACCCAAGAAAGAATGCTACAAACCTTTTGTGAATCCTGCGCCATTTCGCCCTGCATCTGAGACTCTGCTCAAGAATTTTAAACGAAATGCGAAGGAAGCGTGATTTGCAGTTGTTAGGAAATTCTTGGACGGCGAAGAATGCTTGTCTTTCTGCCGGCGCGTAAGTGTCGACAAGAATCGGGCAAAAGTAGAACAAGGGTGGGAGAGTAGCTTTCGAATGTCGGCAGGTTTTGTCATAAAGCACTGACAGGCTATTATAGCAACAACAAAAATGATAGAATTGTCAAAGAAAAGAGAACAACACTTCAATTAGAATAATGCTTCATCGTGTCTTGAAGGAAGAAAATATTTCAAGGAAGCCCGGTTTAAAAATAGACTTACTTAAATATAGTAAAAAAGAAAAAAAAAACAAAAAGTAAAAAGAAAGAAAGGCTGTAATATATGTATCTGCCTAGGTTTGCCTGTATCTGGAAGCATTATAAAGAAATATACAATTCAAGTCGACAAAAACAAGAAAATTAAATTATCTATTTTTTAAAATTTAAAATTGTTATCCTCATTACAGTTTTTACAATATTTGGGCGATTGTCCTCATCTTTGTTGCTATTTGTACGACGTTTTGGCCGTTGTACGCTCCGGCCTTCTTCAGGTGCTAGGAATCTCTAACAGAACTCTTTATTGCAACCACTGGGGTATATCATTCTTATTCCTTGCGTAGATTCTCTTCTGATGGTCATGAGTTATCTCCTTCTAACTTTTACTTTTAAACCACTGCTGCTGCCTGGTATTGAACTCAGAACGCTTTGGGTCAAGTCACATGGCTGTAGCCTGGTATTGAACTCACAACTTTTTGGGTCAAGTCACAGGGCTGTAGCTCGTACTGAACTCACAACTCTTTGGGGGCAAGTCACAGGCTGTAGCCTGGTACTGAACTCACAACTTTGGGGCAAGTCACAGGGCTGTAGCCTGGCACTGAACTCACAACTCTTTTTGGGGCAAGTCACAGGGCTGTAGCCTGGTACTGAACTCACAACTCTTTGGGGCAAGTCACAGGGCTGTAGCCTGGTACTGAACTCACAACTCTTTGGGGCAAGTCACAGGGCTGTAGCCTGGTACTGAACTCACAACTCTTTGGGGCAAGTCACAGGGCTGTAGCCTGGTACTGAACTCACAACTCTTTGGCAAGTCACAGGGCTGTAGCCTGGTACTGAACTCACAACTCTTTGGGGCAAGTCACAGGGCTGTAGCCTGGTACTGAACTCACAACTCTTTGGGGCAAGTCACAGGGCTGTAGCCTGGTATTGAACTCACAACTCTTTGGGGCAAGTCACAGGGCTGTAGCCTGGTATTGAACTCACAACTCTTTGGGCAAGTCACAGGGCTGTAGCCTGGTATTGAACTCACAACTCTTTGGGGCAAGTCACAGGGCTGTAGCCTGGTATTGAACTCACAACTCTTTGGGGCAAGTCACAGGGCTGTAGCCTGGTATTGAACTCACAACTCTTTGGGGCAAGTCACAGGGCTGTAGCCTGGTATTGAACTCACAACTCTTTGGGGCAAGTCACAGGGCTGTAGCCTGGTATTGAACTCACAACTCTTTGGGGCAAGTCACAGGGCTGTAGCCTGGTATTGAACTCACAACTCTTTGGGGCAAGTCACAGGGCTGTAGCCTGGTACTGAACTCACAACTTCTTGGGGGCAAGTCACAGGGCTGTAGCTCATATTGAACTCACAACTCTTTGGGGTCAAGTCACAGGGCTGTAGCCTGGTACTGAACTCACAACTCTTTGGGGCAAGTCACAGGCTGTAGCCTGGTATTGAACTCACAACTCTTTGGGGCAAGTCACAGGGCTGTAGCCTGGTATTGAACTCACAACTCTTTGGGGCAAGTCACAGGGCTGTAGCCTGGTACTGAACTCACAACTCTTTGGGGCAAGTCACAGGGCTGTAGCCTGGTATTGAACTCACAACTCTTTGGGGCAAGTCACAGGGCTGTAGCCTGGTATTGAACTCACAACTCTTTGGGTCGTCAGCCACAGGGCTGTAGCCTGGTATTGAACTCACAACTCTTTGGGGCAAGTCACAGGCTGTAGCCTGGTACTGAACTCACAACTCTTTGGGGCAAGTCACAGTGGCTGTAGCCTGGTACTGAACTCACAACTCTTTGGGGCAAGTCACAGGGCTGTAGCCTGGTACTGAACTCACAACTCTTTGGGGCAAGTCACAGGGCTGTAGCCTGGTATTGAACTCACAACTCTTTGGGGCAAGTCACAGGGCTGTAGCCTGGTATTGAACTCACAACTCTTTTGGGTCAAGTCACAGGGCTGCAGCCTGGTATTGAACTCACAACTCTTTGGGGCAAGTCACAGGGCTGTAGCCTGGTACTGAACTCACAACTCTTTGGGGCAAGTCACGCAGGGCTGTAGCCTGTACTGAACTCACAACTCTTTGGGTCAAGTCACAGGGCTGTAGCCTGGTACTGAACTCACAACTCTTTTTGGGGCAAGTCACAGGGCTGTAGCCTGGTATTGAACTCACAACTCTTTGGGGCAAGTCACAGGGCTGTAGCCTGGTATTGAACTCACAACTCTTTGGGGCAAGTCACAGGGCTGTAGCCTGGTACTGAACTCACAACTCTTTGGGGCAAGTCACAGGGCTGTAGCCTGGTACTGAACTCACAACTCTTTGGGGCAAGTCACAGGGCTGTAGCCTGGTACTGAACTCACAACTCTTTGGGGCAAAGTCACAGGGCTGTAGCCTGGTACTGAACTCACAACTCTTTGGGGCAAGTCACAGGGCTGTAGCCTGGTACTGAACTCACAACTCTTTGGGTCAAGCCACAGGCTGTAGCCTGGTACTGGAACTCACAACCTTTGGGGCAAGTCACAGCTGTAGCCTGGTATTGAACTCACAACTCTTTGGGGCAAGTCACAGGGCTGTAGCCTGGTATTGAACTCACAACTCTTTGGGTCAAGTCACAGGGCTGTAGCCTGGTATTGAACTCACAACTCTTTGGGGCAAGTCACAGGGCTGTAGCCTGGTACTGAACTCACAACTCTTTGGGGCAAGTCACAGGGCTGTAGCCTGGTACTGAACTCACAACTCTTTGGGGCAAGTCACAGGGCTGTAGCCTGGTACTGAACTCACAACTCTTTGGGGCAAGTCACAGGGCTGTAGCCTGGTACTGAACTCACAACTCTTTGGGGCAAGTCACAGGGCTGTAGCCTGGTACTGAACTCACAATCCTTTGGGGCAAGTCACAGGGCTGTAGCCTGGTACTGAACTCCACAACTCTTTGGGGCAAGTCACAGGGCTGTAGCCTGGTACTGAACTCACAACTCTTTGGGGCAAGTCACAGGGCTGTAGCCTGGTACTGAACTCACAACTTCCCTTGGGGCAAGTCACAGGGCTGTAGTGGTACTGAACTCACAATCCTTGGGGCAAGTCACAGGGCTGTAGCCTGGTACTGAACTCACAACTCTTTGGGGCAAGTCACAGGGCTGTAGCCTGGTACTGAACTCACAACTCTTTGGGGCAAGTCATACAGGGCTGTAGCCTGGTACTGAACCAACTCTTTGGGGCAAGTCACAGGGCTGTAGCCTGGTACTGAACTCACAACTCTTTGGGGCAAGCCACACAGGGCTGTAGCCTGGTACTGAACTCACAACTCTTTGGGGCAAGTCACAGGGCTGTAGCCTGGTACTGAACTCACAACTCTTTTGGGGCAAGTCACAGGGCTGTAGCCTGGTACTGAACTCACAACTCTTTGGGGCAAGTCACAGGGCTGTAGCCTGGTACTGAACTCACAACTCTTTGGGGCAAGTCACAGGGCTGTAGCCTGGTACTGAACTCACAACTCTTTGGGGCAAGTCACAGGGCTGTAGCCTGGTACTGAACTCACAACTCTTTGGGGCAAGTCACAGGGCTGTAGCCTGGTACTGAACTCACAATCCTTTGGGGCAAGTCACAGGGCTGTAGCCTGGTACTGAACTCACAACTTTGGGTCAAGTCACAGGAACTAACCAATGTCTATAGCTACTGGGCCGTGTGCCCTCAAGAAGGAAAAACAACTTGTAAACTTTATGCTTAGTGACCCTCATCGTTAACAATAATAACTCACCCGCAAGATACAAATTACGGAGAAATAAATATTATTTACAAATTCACATTTCCCTTAAGGAACTCTGTTCCTGATCAATCCAAATTCATATATAATTATATTGGATATACTGCAACATAACTAACAAGTTGATTCACGTTAAATCTCTCTAACTATAGCTCAATCAGGTCTCATTCAAATACAGATGAAGACGTACCAAGCTCATCCATATTCATAATACAAATATAACAGTATCATCCACATGTAAAAAAAATGCTAAAGTAACAGAAGCATTACTATAAAAACTAAAATGCCCAAATCTCAGTAACGTACTGACCATGCTTGAAAATAAAATAACTCTAGATAGATCCAGAAAACAATCCATACGTCCAGTTAAAAGTAAAAATATCCTTGATAATGGCTAAAAGTAAAGTCGAAAGTGCTCATACACAAAAAAACTCTGAACGATTTCTGCAGAATTTATGTCTGGAAAAAATTATAAGAACACAAGAAAAAATTAAATAAAACTTAACCGAAGTGAAGTTGTGAATCGTTTCTAATGAAACTTATAAAGGATTTGCATTGTGGTGCAGTGGATATCGACTCGGAACGACGAATCGGAGTGTCGAGTTCGAATTCCGGTTGAAGTTCTTATATTCACTTACACACAAATACCCATGGGAAAGATGCTAATCCGTCTCTTCCCTCCAGTTTTGGATTAAATAATAGAACAGATTGGGTTCTATAGTCTTGGCTGGCAACCAGTCTAGCGCAGAAAGCAATAGAAAACTACTGCGGGATAATCTTCTGCCCAGTCAGTCATGTCTCTTTCGAGACATGATCGCCCAAATCGTGTATCACGTATGGCACTTAACTGACTGGTAATATTAATAATAATAGTATTAGTTGATAAGTATGACACACACACTAAGAAGAACTGTGTCCATGATGTTGTGGGAGGTAGAAAAACATTCTATGAGCGCACTGAGCCTCCTCGGGTTACTCTCACAACAGACCTGAAATGGAATGATTTTGTCGAATTTATAGCTAAATTCGCTGCTAAGAAGGTCGGTCCTCTGTTTAGAACCAGGAAGTTTTTCCCGTCCGAAACAATCCTGCACATATACAAGTCTACCATCCGCCCGAGTATTGAATATTGCTGACACATCTGGTCGGATGCCTCTGCTATCCACCTAGGGTTCCTTGACAAAACCCAACGGGGAATCTGTAATGTGATCGATCCCGACTCGGCACCCCAGATGCAGTCATTTTCTCACCGGCGTAATGTGGCTACTTTCTGTCTCTTCTACAAAAACTTTCATGAACTTAGCTAACCTGTGCCCACTATGTATGAATTTACTAGAGCCACAAGATTAGCAGCTAGGTCCCACCCTTTTACTGTGAAACCAATAAAATGTAAACGCAAATTTTACTCCAGCAGCTTCTTTTCTCGCACTTCCCGCCTGTGGAATTCCCTTCCGTTTACTTGCTTCCTCGACAACTACAATCTCCAAGAATTGTAAGGCAAGGTCAATTGTCATCTCCTCTCTCAGTGGCTTGCATCCACTCCCTCATGCTACTTTCTCCGTCCACTCCACTCTCATCAGTATTCTCATCCTTCTTTTACCCACTTCCTGACACTCCCCTATAAACTGTCCCTCTTTCTCATCACTTTCCTCTTATGTAACCCTCTGTACAATAGTGACAGCAAAGCTGCCTTACTCGGGGTGAAATGATAAAAATAAGGAAAAAGAAAACCGACACTTGAAGACCTAATTTTGAAGCTAATTTTAAGGGGATCGCATCTTACACGGGATATAAAATTTGCTTATGTACTGCCATATTGGAACACGATGTTGATTTTCTAAGCACCTGTTCGACGTGGCACAAAGTTGAAAGTTTGAGGTACCCAGTGAGGATCGAATTCACTACTCAGTTATAACAGGATCTGGCGAGACAAGTTTGCTAACCATTACACCACGTCGAGGTGCCCAAGTGTAGAACAGAAAGATACGTAAAGAAATAATCCTTTGGAAAGGTATTAATCCATAACTTCTCCCTACAGCTATGGGTTAACTAGAAGGACAGATTAGGTTCTATAGCCTTGTTTGGCAGCTACTGTACCGCAGAGAGTAATGGTAACCTGCTGCGGAAAAAATCTTCTGTTAGTCATGTCTCTTTCGAGACATGATCGCCCGAACGTGTATCACGTAAGGCACTTAACTGACTGATACTAAAAGTCAAATGTCTATTAGGTTGAGTTAAAAATAATTTCCCTTTTCGTTTATAATTATTTTCAATTATCTACGCTCCGTTATTTGAAAAGAGCTGTATCCACTTATCAGGTAACTTTTGAGTAATATTCAACGAACTCTTGAATCTGGTTTTCAATAGAGAACGTTTTCCCTATCAAAGTATTTTTTTTCTCACAATCGAAAAATTAATAAACTTTTGGGTCTAGGTCAAATGAGTATGGCGGGTTGGACACAACAAACCAACCGAGTTCAAACAATATTTCTCCTGTCTTATTCTTGGTGTATGCGGTTTTGCGTTGTCATTAAGAAGAAAGACATGTTTCTTATTGAAGAATGCAAGGAACATTTCAACCAAACTCTAATGAGCTCGTTGCAGCTGCAGAAAGGATAAATTTATAATAAGTGGTAAAAATCTTATTGGAATAGAAATTTACTATCGAAATAAAAGCGAGCATGATCAAAGGTCAAGCGCAGTAGAACTACCATAGTTCGTATGAAACTTAAAACTCAATAAGGACGAAAAAAGTAACCTATTCCACGACTTAATCATTCACTCTATCTAGTACACTTTATCTTTCTTTCTTTTTTCTTTCTATTTCAGTCTGTTCAGTCTATCTATCTATCTATCTATCTATCTATCTATCTATCTATCTATCTATCTATCTCGGTCTGTTCATATCTATCTATCTATCTATCTATCTATCTATCTATCTATCTATCTATCTATGTAGTTTTGTTTATATATATTGTTTAGTCTATCTATCAAGTCGATCGAGCTTTTTTTTTTAATCCTTTCACCCCAAGCAAGGCAGTACCGCCACTGATGTGCCGGAAGTTACATAAGAGAGTTGAAGTATTAGGCAGGAGGAGAGTGAAGACAACGGGTGAAAGAGAAAGGGCAAGAGAAGGATGTAAACACAGGAGTGAAGACAGGTACGACAGTAGAGAGAAAGGAAAAGAACAAGATACACGGGGAAAAGTCTGGAGTTAAGTGGAAAAGAGATGGGAATTGACTTTGCATTTAAATTCCTGGAAGTTTTGGCCGCCAGGAAAGCAAGAATATGAAAGGAAGTTCCACAGGCGGGAAGCGCGAGGAAAGAAGCTGATTGAGTAGTATTGTCGCCTGCATTTGGTTGATCTAACTGTAAAAGGGTGAGACCTTGTTGCCAGTCTGATTGCCCGAGTAAATTCTTGTAGAGGGCGCACCAGTGACCTAAGTTCGTCAGAAGAAGAGAGAGAAGGAACCACATCCTGACAATGAGAAAGTGGCTGGAGTCGTGCTGCCAGGTCGGGACCAGTCACATTACAGATTCTCCTTTGGACTCTGTCGAGAAAACTGAGACGAACAGCAGGGGAGCCTGACCAGATATGACAACAGTATTCCATGCACGGTTGGATGGTTGATTTGTATATGTGCAAAATGAATTCATGCGGAAAAACTTTCCTGGCCCGACATTGTGAGCCCACCTTCCAAACAGTGAATTTAGCTATTGACTCAATGTAATGATTCAGCTTCAGTTCGTAAGAAAGGGTAAGGCCGAGGAGGCACAATGTATTGCTTTCACGGAGACCTGCTTGGTCCACGCTTATGGTTGGCAGAAGAGATTGCCTCTGATGGTTGACAGATCAATTGTATTCGTTTTTATTGCCATAGTATTTAGTGTTACACATTATTTTAAGAGCTGTAAATTCGAACGTGGCTCTCCGACTTCTCATTCGAAGCTGAAATTCATTACACCACACTGCCCATCAAATACAGTATATTATTCATGTATTGCAAAATAATTTACCCCCGTAAATAAACAAATAAAAAATAAAAAAAATATAACGAAAACATGAATGGAATCAAAAAATCTAAACTTATTTATAAATGGAACTGTGTGTGTGTATGCATGTATACGTGTGTGTGTCTCCGTTACCTATAGACTCCGAAACGGCTGAACCGATTTTCTTGAAAATTTACACAGTGGTATAATAAGCGTCTGCGAGTGTTCTTAGATAGGTTATGTGTCGAGGTACCACCGATAAATATCGAAAATCGATAATCGAAAAAATCGGGTTATAGAAGGAGTGGTCCGATTTTAATCAAATTTGATACACTCGTAGACAAAGATATAAGAAACGATATTAATACGATTCCAGGTGACAGTTCTATCCTTTGATGACTTATTTGACTCCGATATTGGAAATCGATACCCCGATATCCTACCGGGTCTGATCAAAATCAGTTTTTCAGCCATTTTATTTTCGTTTTCGCTTCGGATTTGGCTCTAAGTAGGTATAATTGTAGTTCTTAGTCTCAGTCATGATGCCATTTACTCAGACGACTTATTTAGCCTTTAAAATTCAGTTTACGACGAAAAAAATTATTTGATATCGATACCAGGAAATCAAAATTTGACTTACATCCATTCATTTTTCTTTCAGTCTACGGTTTCGCTTTAATTGGAAACAACTATTGCTTTTTAGTCTTTCGTGCCAACGTCCAAAGAGTCTAAGCTCCAGGACCATAGATTAGTTTTAAAGCTTTCATTGCACCCGAGCAACGCCGGGCTATACTGCTAGTAATAATATACAGCCAGATTGAGGATTCAGAAATTCTTGCGCTGAGGAACGAATCGTGTGAAATGGATTTGTGAAGGAACATATCTTTGTATGGCCACCATTCTGAAAGCTAATATATACACACGCTATGGCGTGAGAGATTGATTAAACATGCGATTAATCGAATATCGGTATTTTCAATAAATTGGCGAATATCTTTATTTCATTCTACAAATTCTTTAGGATGGGTTTGTGTGATGAGAGATAAGCATCTTCTCTTTGAAATGTTACATGCATCATTTTTTAAAAAAAGGTATTGATCAGTTAAATCTTAAAAAAAAAAAAACATTTCCAGAAACACGTTTTACTAATATTTTGGGAGTAATAGATATGAAGACAAGACCAATCCAATAATGAAGTACAGTCAATCCTCTCTGGGTAGCATAATGAAGTGGCCTTGTATCACACTAAGCAATATCATTCTATATGAATATCAAAATCTTTTAAAACTCTATAGGGAACGAACTGTTCATATAAACCTGTTCACTAATGAAGGACAGTCAGTTTATAACGGGAATCCTATTTAAATGGTTTTGTGCAGCACTGTGCTTTGTAATGTTATACTATTGGAATTAGAACGCCTATCTTATATCATTTCCCTCCAAGCAAAGCAAAAAGACTCTGACATTCAGTTGGTTAACGAGAGTCGAAGGGTAACTCTGACTTAACAACCTGTGATTCCTAATCAATAAAAATCCAGCTTCTTTTTAACCAATTTGCTTTGTTTGCGTTAGGATACGAAACTGGATAAATATGTCTGTTTCAAGAGTCAGGGAAAAATCTGTGCTTAAAGGCACTTTTTAAATTTGCTTAGTCCTCGACGCACTTTTTAGTCTAAAGGCGCAAGCGCGTCAGATTTAATGACAGTTTTCCCTGGACTATTCAGTGTCTTCTTCTATCTTCTTCTATGTGCCCTATCCTTTTAGGACGTAGGTGATCATGACTTTCCACGTCACCCTATCTCTGGTGGCTCTTAGCATGCCTTCTCCTGTTACACCACACAAACCTGTTCACTAATGAAGGACAGTCAGTTCATACCGGGGATCCTATTTAAATGGTTTTGCGCAGCACTGTGCTTTGTAATGTTATACTATCTGAATGAGAACACCTATTTTATATTAATTATTTCCCTCCAAGTAAAGCAAAAAGCTTCTGACACTCAGTTGGTTAACGGGAGTTGAAGGATTAAAACACGACAGGGTTATTGAAAAGTAACTCCTTATTTTATGTATGAAGAGTAACCCTGACATAAACTGTGATTCCTTTTTTTTTAGGGTTGGTTAAAGAAGTAAATCTACTTGATCAAAATCAAAACTTTGGGAGAACCTGAAGGGGGAATACGAGAGGTTATAGTTTGTATATCACAAGAATTCTTAGTGAAATCAGTTCCTGGACAGCTAGAGAAGCTGGTAGCCTTGTAGAAGTAGTGTACGTGTTCTTTTAGACATCGGAGGTCAGCAGTGAATCAGTAGGGAAATGTTTAATGTTTATTGAATTGGCCTTGTGTCATACATAACCGAACTCCCTACGACCTACAAGTTTTATCCAGAATCATCAGAAAGTTTTCAGATAGTGGATTTTGTGGAAAAATAAATGTATACCTTTTGTATGTTTAAATAGAAAATTATTTATGGAAAAGAATAACATTAATTGGTAGAAGTTAAATGTTCATAAGAAACAGTATTAAGAAGTTAAGGGTATCAAGAGTTCGTAGTAGCAACTTGTTGGAATCAGTTATGTGTACGTAGGCAGGAACGTATGTATATATGAGAGTTTATTGTTGGGTAGGTATGTCTTTGAAGATTTCACTCAGGGTGAATGATGAAAACGAGGAAGGTGAGAGGTGAGAGAGAACGATAAAGACAATAATAGCGATCGCTGGACGTTTGTCAAGGGACGAGTTAATTACACTCGTCTCCTTTCTCTTTGGTGATGGTCGAGCTTGCTCCGTCTTTTAGTTCGTTTTCGGGTAAAAAAGCCAGTTGGGAATTCACTCCCGGATGTGATTCTGGCCTTTCTATTTTTGTTTTAGATGTTTCCTAGTTTTCGATTGGCAGAATTTCATTTGGCATCGAGTTTTGTGTGTGTTAAGCAAAGTTTGTAAATTCGAGAAAATTTGAATATTTCTGACAAAATCAATGAGTCAGTGCTTAGCATTTGAATTTTTAAATTTAGAAGTTGTTTTGCTCACTACAGCTTAATGTGCTGGCTGTGTCGAATTTTAAATAGAACTTCATGCTAAACTGTTTCCTTACATATCCATTTCTTTTAAAAAGTATAGTTAATAAATTATAAGTATTTTAAAATTGGGGAGTTACTTTTCAGTCACCCACTATAGTTAGCAAGCTAGTTCCAAAAACCAGTTCACTTATAAACATTTACTGGGAACCCTACTGAAGTGGCGCAGTTACTGCTCATACCGTTCGCGCTGAGGTTAAATAAAAACTACCCGGTCTTGAGATCAAACACAATTACTATACTATAAAATTCATGAACCAATACATTTTATCTACTAGGCTATTATTCAGCAATAAAGAATACAACAATGAAGAATACAACTGTGTAATAGATTGTAATTTATACATGTTCTAAATTATAAGTTATAACAAATATTCATGACCCTATTTCTATATTGAGCACTGTTTCAAATTAATATTTTGAACGCTGTTCATATTTTCTTCGTTCCTTATTCATTTGAATATATGCAAGGGTCATTCAATAAATAAGGTGAATTTTTCGGTATAAGAACTTCTAATACAGATAGAAGCTTACTTTTTAAAAAAAAATTCCTTTACTTCTTTTTCAAAGGGATTTATTTATTTAATTTGTTTTTGCAGATTGAAAAAAACTTTGAGAGTTTTGGGCATTAACAAAAATGGCCGACTAAGAAGCATGCTCCAAGATTGAACAGAAGTCAGTTATCAAGTTTTTGGTTGTTGAAGGGTGCAAACCATAGGAGAATGTCAACTGTGTATAGTGTCACATGTTTCAGCCAAAGACATGTCTACAAGTGGGCTAAATTGTTTAAAGAAGGACGTACCACTGTTGAGGATGAAGACAGGTCTGGGAGGTCTACAAAAGTGAGGTCTCCTGGGGTGATCTAATCAGTCAATGACCTCATTCAGTCTGGCAGAAGGGTGACAGCTGATGACATTGCAAGGACTTTGAGGCTATCTGCTGGGACAGTAAACAAAATTGAACAAACGCAGGGGTCATCAGTCACATGGAGTCGTCTTGCATCAAGACAACGCAAGGTCTCACATAGCAGCCCAAACGGTGCAGACCATCAACGAGCTGGGTTGGAAATTGCTCCCTCATACCACTTACAGCCCAGACCTTAACCCTTCAGAGTTTCACCTGTTTGGTCTCTTGAAAGCGTTCACGAGAGGCACGAAGTTTGAAAATGACGATGAAGTCAAAAGTGCTGTGAGCGATTGGTTGAGACATCAGTCTAGAGATTTTTAGGCTGAGGGAATACGGAAGCTTGTGCACAGATGGGAAAATTGTGCGACACTGCTGGGAGACTACGTTGAAAAATAAAAAAAAGCAAGCTTCTATCTATATTAGAAGTCCTTATATCGAACATTTGGTCTCTTGAAAGCGTTTAAGAGAGGCACGAAAGTTTGAAAGTGACGATGAAGTCAAAAGTGCTGTGAGCGATTGGCTGAGACATCAGTCCAAAGATTTTTACGCTGAGGGAATACGGAAGATTGTGCACAGATGGGAAAAGTGTGTGACACTGCTGGGAGACTACGTTGAAAAAAAAGTAAGCTTCTATCTATTAGAAATCCTTATACAGAAAAATTCACCTTATTTATTGAATGTCCCTCGTATATATATATTTGTGTGTGTGTGTGTGTTAGGTTAATTAGTGTGTGAGAGTTATAATCTATAGAGGCTCAGAATGAAAAGTCTAAGAGCAAAGTTCGACTTCCAGTCGTTTTCGTTGTACTCCTTTATTCCTAACTACTCAAGGGAAATGTGTGAATTCATTTCTCAGTTCTAGCTTTAAAAAAAGTATCCTCGCTTATCTCCCCAGTTTTCTTTTCTATTATTCGTGAATAGTCATGATTTTTAGAATAAAGGAGTGGCTTATTATTTGCTTTCTCAACCATATTGGATTTATAGTAAACCTTCTTCTGAACTGGATACCAACTAATAATGCTATAGAGTCCAGACAAACGGACTCGTTATAAATCATCCCGCACTCAGGCAAGAGATGGATTCATGTTTTTTTCCAACGTAAACGAAAATGAACATAATTGGCTGAGCTGAAATTCGATCTCTGCTACGTGACATACGCGATACATACTTGGGCGATCATGTTTCTTTCGTATCATGACTTACTAGATAGAAGATATTCCCGCAGTAGGTTGCCGTTTCTTGCTGCAGTAGCTTGGCTAACAATCAAGTCTTTAGGACCAGTCTGTCTTGCTATTCAACCCATAGCTGATGGAGATAAAAAGATGGAATTTTTACAGTAGTGTCTACTATGTAAAAGGCCTTGGAGCTTGGGTAGCTGATATGGATAACGGTTGACTCTAGTCTTGAACAGGTTAAGATCGAAGAAACAGATTTGTCGTTCCAACAGAATGGCGCCGCATACCAGCCAGCCAATGCAACAATCTCTTTGTTGAATGAGAAGTTCCCAGGTCGCACCATCTCTTGAAACAGTGATATAAATTGGCCACCACGATCTCGCGAAAACGCCTTTAGATTTCTTCCATTGAGATCATCTCAAAAGTAAGGTCTATGCCAATACGCCAACATCAATTCAACAGCTGAAGGATAAGATTAAAAGCCATATTAGTGGAGTAAGGAGCATCTATGCAGAGACGTCATCAAAAATTATGACCATCGAGTGAAGGTGTGCTACAGAAGCCTTGGCGTACATTTGGATGATATTACTTTTGACACCAAATTGCCAACACTCAAATAACATGGTTAAATAGTATTGAAATCGATATAATTTCGTTCGCCAATAGCATTGTTTTATTTGCTGCTAACTTCGATCCGTCTTAATAGAACACCCTTATATATATATATATATATATATATATATATATATATATATATATATATTTGACTATATTTCTGAGGTGAGGTGGCATTTACAGTATTTGCATTATTCAGACTATTGTTCTCATATTTGTTTGCATTTGTACGACTTTTCAGCCGTTGTACGCTCCGGCCTTCATCAGGTGCTAGGAATTTCGAACCTTAAGGACACATGTCCCAGTAAATATAGACGTTGGTTATTTTATTACTTGACTCTTAGAGTTTTGAGTTCAATACCAGGCTACAGCAGTGATGAACAAGTAACTTGCAGGGTTACAGGGAGATGACACATGGCATGATTTCCAATCGTGGCTTTGTGCAAGGAATGAGGATGATATACTCCAGTGATTGTAATAAAGGGTTCGGTTCGAAATTTTTAGCACCTGAAGAAGGTCGAAGCGAAAAACGGCTGAAACGTCGTACAAATGGCAACAAAGATGAGGACAATACTCCGAATAATGTAAATAGTATATATATATATATATATATATATATATATACTTTAAAGCACACACGTTAAAGCACACTGTACAAGCATTTACTTTTATAAAGAGGGCTCGGTACAGAGTAGGGCTTAATATAAATACAATTTATATAAATATATAAATATATATATAAACCATACATATATCTACACACACATATATATATATAAACCGTATATATATAAACCTACCATATATATATATATATATATATATATATATAAACAATGAACGTAACTTGTAAAAACACCGTTAGAGTGATATACACAATGAACTATGCAGATACATTGGACGACAGAACGAAAAGAAAAATAAAAAAAAGAAGAAGTAGAAAGAAAGGAATCAACTCAGATAGAGAGAAAAAAGAGGCATCTATATGATTCTACTGATATTTAAGCCATTCCTTTTGTTACGGTTCTACATACCAACAGACCTCATCTTAACGGCCTCGTGAGCTATGACAAAATGACGGCTGCGTATTCGAAAGAATTCGCTCAGCCAACAAAAGAACAACACATTCCTCTTTCCAAAGGGCAGGCCCCATCTTTTTAAGAAACTTAGATCACATCAACCAACATCTCGGTCAAGACCCCTGCAGGCTTTTCGCAACAGCAGTTCGAGAGAGAAGGGCGAACAAATATGAGGTGGGGGTTGTGGTAGTGATGGGGCTTCGCTGGATACCAGACCTGCAAGCAACGATCTATTATTATTGAAGCTGATGGCGAGCAAGATGTGGCGAATCAGTATTCGATTAAGCCCCCCACTATGTCGATGCATCTTTGAAATGAAGGCTTAGACCTACAGCTCTTTTTACCAGTTGGCTTCAGTCGGACATCTGTCAGGTTGGTCGACTTGTCAGGTGCATGACGGTTTCAAATTATTTGGGAGCTGTTCTCTGTTATTATTATTATTATTATTATTATTATTAGTAGTAGTAGTAGTAGTAGTAGTAGTAGCATAATAGGCAGCAGTATAATAATACTTTCTTCAACTTTATTTCAGTCAGTCAGTAAAGTGCTATAGTGATACACATTTCGGCCGATCATGTCTTGAAAGAGACATGACTGACTGGGGAGAAGAATATCCCGCAATAGGTTGCCATTGCTTTCTGCGGTAGACTGGTTGCCTGTCAAGGCTATAGAACCCAATCTGTCTTGCTACTTAACCCATAACTCGAAGAAAGAGACGGATTAATACCTTCCTTAAGGGTATTTGTGCGTTAGAGAATACAAAGAATTCAACTGGAATTCGGACTAGGCACCCCGATCTTTCGAGTTCGAATTCCAGTCGAATTCTTTGTATTATTTCCAGTCAGTCAGTTAAGAGCTATACGTGAAACACTCTTGGGCGATCATGTCTCGAAAGAGACATTACTGACTGGGCAGAAGATTATCCCGAAGTAGGTTGCCATTGCTCTCTGCGGTAAATCGGTTGCCAGCCAAGGCTATAGAACCCAATCTGTCCTGTTATTTAACCCATAACTGGAAGGAAGAGACGGATTAATACATTTCTCAAGGGTATTTGCGCGTAAGTGTAATGCAATGAATTCAACTGGAATTTGAACTCGGCTCCCCGATTTCTCGTTCCGAACCGATATCCAATGTACCACAACGCACATCCGCGTTATTATTTCCAGTACATTTCCTTAAAGAATCATTAACTAAGACCGAGAGTGAGCCAAAGTATAAAATATATGCATGTTTTTTTTTGCGCAAATGCAAATGTTAAGTGATACTTAAGGTAAATTGCACTTATATTTTAGTTACATTGAACGTACGCTTAGGCGCTCCTACTCTTGGGAATGGTATGGATTTGGAATAAATAATACGATTCGCATAAGAAAACAATTTGTTATTGTAAGACAAATGTTAATACAAAATTCACTCACAAAAAAAAAATATTCAAACAATCCCTAAAATGTTTTGGCTTTAAATAACTTAGAAATAGTTGATAAGTCGTAAAAAATTAAAAGAAATGAACCCCTCAATCAATCTTTATCTTGATAATTGGCTTCTCTGTAGTTACTAGCGATCTTGTTAATATTCTTGTTCACTGTCTTGCTTTAATCATATCACCCCGAGCAAGGCGGTAACGCCACTGATGAGCAGGGGGCTACATAGGAGTGAGAAGATTGGAAAAGAGAAAACCGGAAACTGCATCCTAAACAGGAAACAAGGGATGAGCCTCTTCACCTGTTCAATAGACGTGGGTGGAGTGTGAACCGGGTGATAGTTTTGTCTATCTACTCCAATTGAAAAAAAAAGTGAGAAGATTGGAAAAGAGAAAAAACCGGAAACCGCATCCTAAACAGGAAACAAGGGATGAGACTCTTCACCTGTTCAATTGACGTGGGTGGAGTGTGAACCGGGTGATTTAAATTTCCCGAAACTGTTTCTAAATCTTTGATTGTTTTAAAATAATTCCGCCTAACTTGCGCTCTTCTTCTGCCGTACCTATGAGGCCCGCCGCGTATCAAATGTTGAGATCATATATATCTTGCCTTTTCGGCTTAAGCTTACGTACTTTTGACGTCAGAGATAATGATTGGATTTCGGGGTCGCGTTTATCACATTGTTACCTCAGAGAGTTTTGTGTCATACCAGACTTTGTTGTCACGGTTCTGGAGGAAATTTCTCTGTCATACTTACAATTATTTTAAATCCTAGATCTTTATTGGATTCTGTCTGACGCTTCCGGGATCGTTCAATTCGAGATACTGGTTGGATATTTGTAACAAGTTTACAGTATTTACATTATTCGGACTATTGCCCCCATCTTTGTTTCCATATTTGTACGACGTTTCGGTCGTTATTCGCTCCAGCCTGCTTCAGGTGCTAGGAATTTCGAACCGAACCCTTTATTACAATTACTGGGGTATCTTCATTTCCTTGTAATAAAGATTGTAATAAAGTGATCGGTTCGAAATTCCTAGAACCTCAAGTAGGCCGTAGTATACAACGTCATACAAATGGCAATAAAGATGAGGACAATAGTCCGAATAATGTAAATACTCTAAATACTACTTCATCTCAGAAATATAGACAAATTGTAACAGGTTTTGAGGTCCCGAATTCTGTTTCTTTGTAATACTTACCACAATTCGCGTTCGAAGATATTGATTGGAATTCTGTGTCCCTCTTTCCAGATCTTTAAGTCCTAGATTTATTTTCCAGTGTTGTCATATATATATATATATATATATATAAATGTGTGTTATGATATTTGTACTTCATTAGAAATCTTGTCCAATTTCAATTTGTTAGCCAACTGAATAAAGATCAGTCGATTTCTTTCTGTCCAGGTTGTACAAAAGTAAATTGGGGTGCAATGGATATCAACTCGGAATGACAAATCGGGGAGACGAGTTCGAATTCCAGTTGAATTCATGGCATTCACTTACACACAAATATCCTTTCAAATGTATTAACCCGTCTCTTCCCTCAAGTTATGGGTTAAGTAATAGGACAGATTGAGTTCTATAGCCTTGGACAGAAAGCAATGGCAACCTACTGCGGGATAATCTTCTGCCCAGTCAGTCATATCTCTTTCGAGACATGATCGCTCCAAGCGTGTATCACGTTGGCAACTAACTGACTGACTGTACAAAAGTACCCCATGTGATGATATGCTTCCCTTTCTTTCTTTCTTTCTTTCTTTCTTTCTTTCTTCACTCAATTTTTGCATTTATTCATTCATTCATTCATTTTCCCTAACTTAGTTTTTTAATCACAGCTTCTCATTGTTTGTTTGTTTCTTATATTTACACTCTCTTATTTCTTCTCTTAACTTTTAAAAAAAAAGTGGTTAAACTTATTGAGATGATTGACAACTTTCTTGTTCGTTGTAGCTTCAAAAGATCACTGCAGATGTGGTGTTAAATATATTAACCCTGAGTTATCCCTAATCCTAACGGTTCTATTTTATTGCTTCTTGAAAGAGAAATTCTTCTTAAGTCTTTGGAAAATGTCAAATGTATGCCTCGTTTTCAAGAATGCTGGTGAGTAGTGATCACCTTCACAATACAGATCCATCATTCTCCCCAGTCACATCTGCAGTGATCCTTTGAGGCTACAATGAACAAGAAGTTTGTTAATCACCTAAATAAGTTCAACCACTTTAGTGACAAGCAGTATGAATTTCCATTTGGCAGGTCTACTGTGTTTATTCTAAATGCGATTATTAACATAATTAATAAAACAATTGACAGCAAATCCATCTCAATGATGTTCGCAATAGATATTTAAAAAGCCTTTGTCATAAGGAATTACTACTCAAACTCTCTAGCTATAGAGTCACTGGAAAAGTTTTCTCATTTATAAAGTCTTCCCCAACGGGTAGATCCTAACGGGTAGGTAACTGTCAATGGCCAGTCCTCCGAATCCTAATGGTACAATGCTCGCGTCTCTCAAGGTTAGCTTATCGGTCCAACATTTGCCGTCCTCTACATAAATGACCAGTTTAAGATGATACTCCGATCATTTCTGATTATCTATGCTGATGATACAACGGTATATAGGTGCACATCCGAATCCCTCAATGACCAGAGGTTGGCAGATGTGAAGCTATTATTAGATGGTTAAAATTTTTTAATTCGGTCTACTGTCATACATAACCGAACTCCCTACAACTTACGGATTTATTCGTTGTCATCATCAGAAGGTTGAAGGCAGGTTGGAATGTGTATATTTGTAAAAGAGTAGAAGAGTGGAAGAATAAAATATAAATTTTTCATGTTAAAATAGAAGTTTGTTAAAAAAAAGAATAACAAGAATTTGTAGAAATTAATGTTCAATAAGAAAGTTTAAGGGCATCAAAAGTTGTTGAAATGTTCGTAGTAGTAATTTCTTGGTAAGTGTTTATGCGTACATATTTATGTATGTATGTATGAGCGTTTGGTAGGAATGCCTTTGAATGGAGAAGAAGTAAAAGGAATCAGGACACGAGAAAGAAGGAAAAGAGGACAATGTGCGACGCTACTTACATCCGGTTCGTGGTTGAATTTTCTCCCGTTACATTTTAGTGTGTCGTCTCGCTGCTCCCATCTGACTGCCTGGCACTGAGAATGAAGCCTTTACAGTCATTCAGATTTTTCGCACTGGATTGCTAACTCATTTCAAGTCTAGAAATTCGCTTCCATTGGTCACAAAATCAATTTAACTCGTGAAATCCGGTTTCGACATTTTCTTTAAGCTACTGGTCCATCCTTTTTTGTATTTGGCAAAACCAGATTTCTGTGAAATTTTGTAAAAGTGAAAAAGAAGGTTGCTTTTAATTCTTAATTTCTTATCCACCACAGATGATCTCTCTGATCTAACTCTAGCAGCTCGGTGAGGAAATAACTAGCTGATTACACTCAATGCCTTAAAGTTGAAACAAGTGATATTCCACCATCACCAATCAGACCGAAAACGTTCACCAATCGTGATAAACAGATGCTCTCTCAGGGAGACCCTTTGCTTTGAACGCCTATTGCGACTTAATCTCCACCAAGATCTCATAAGAAACTCGTATATACGATTTATTGCTAATGTGCCTCTTCTATAAATGCTTTCACGGCTTCTGCTCCGATGAACTTAGATCACTGGTGCCCCCTAGGTACGAATTTTCACGAGATACTAGATTAGCAACTAGGTCCCACCCTTTTACAGTGAAACCGGTAAAATTTGACCGCAATTTCTACTCTAACAGCTTCTTTTCTCGCACTTCCCGACTGTAGAATTTTCTTCCACATGATTGCTTCCCCGACAATTACAATCTCCAGAAGTTTAAATGTAACGTCAATAGACACCTCCTAACACACTAACTCGCATCCATTCTCTCAAACAATCTTCCCATCTGCCCAACCCTCAGCCTCGGTATTCGTACCCGTCTATCACCCTCCTTCTGACATTTCCTATATTTAACCACTCTTTCTCATCACCTTCCTCTATATAACCCTCTAACCACTCATTCTCATCACTTTCCTCTATATAACCCGCTAACCACTATTCTCATCACTTTTCCCTATGTAACCCCCTAACCACTCTTTCTCATCATTTTCCCCTTATGTAACACCCTAACCACTCTTTCTCATCACTTTCCCTTATGTAACCCCCTAACCACTCTTTCTCATCACTTTCCCCTATATAACCCCTTGCGCAATAGTAGCAGTGGAATGCCTTGCTTGAGGTGAAATGATTAAAAGAAATTTGATAAATGCTCGGTTCCGTGTACCACTCTAGTAAGCAACTGACTCCCCCACCTTACATGAGCCAAATAAGGCTGAAAATAAAGTACTGTAACCACATATGGTTTAGCGCTGCCAAGTTTTCAATTTTCATTCTTATTGAATCCAAAATTACGAGTTATTTCCTACTCTGCAAACCGTTTCTCACAGACGAGACGTCTCAAGACTTTCGCTGCTGTATCGCTCTTTCCATGAAAAGTATTCGGATAACTACACGCCTTTGTTCCGCCAGTCCTAACCTTCATGGCTAACACCCATCATGCAACGCACATTGTAGTGAACCAACCTCATTCCCTCCATATGCCCCTGCTGAGTTGTAAGTGCCACTCAAGCAGCTTCTTCCCACGAACCGCTGCGTTATGTTACTAACTCCTAAGAGGCTGCTTCCCCGATTTTTACAATCTTAACCTATTCAAGTCGAGGGTTATCCATAATCTTCCACCCGTATCCGAAAGAGCTGTACCCCTTGCTCTGTAATCTTTTACCTCGACTCAAAAGATTTAGAGATTTTTTTCTTTCTTAATATTTTCTTCTTCCCTGATTTAATTCTTTTTTTTATTCTGTAGTTTTCTATACCACACTCTTTGATTCTTTGTATTTTTTATGCTCTTTCCATTCGTACTTTGGATTTTTTTCTTTTCCTTTTTTCTTTCTTTTGCTTTCTCGCTTATTTCTTGTTTTTCTTAACTTTCTTTTAATGTTTTCTTCATTCTTAATATTTTATTCCTTCTTTTGTTCATTTCTCCTGTATTTTTCTACACCACCCTCTCTCTTTCTTTCTTTCTTTCTTTCTTTATTTATTTCCTTTTTTCTTTCTTTCTTTCTTTTGCTTTCTCGCTTATTTCTTGTTTTTCTTAACTTTCTTTGAATGTTTTCTTCTTTCTTAATATTTTATTCCTTCTTTTGTTCATTTCTCCTGTATTTTTCTACACCACCCTCTCTCTTTCTTTCTTTCTTTCTTTCTTTATTTATTTTCTTTTTTCTTTCTTTCTTTCTTTCTATTGCTTTCTCGCTTATTTCTTGTTTTTCTTAACTTTCTTTGAATGTTTTCTTCTTTCTTAATATTTTATTCCTTCTTTTATTCATTTCTCCTGTATTTTTCTACACCACCCCTCTTTCTTTCTTTCTTTATTTATTTATTTTCTTTTTTCTTTCTTTCTTTTTTTCTTTCTATTGCTTTCTCGCTTATTTCGTGATTTTCTTAACTTTCTTTTAAGGTTTTTTTTCATTCTTAATATTTTATTCCTTCTTTTGTTCACTTCTTCTTTTTCTACAACACCTCCTTTCTTTCTTTCTTTCTTTCTTTCTTTCTTTCTTTCTTTACCACTGCCTCTGAGAATTCTTTATTCTTTCTTTCCTTCTCTCATCAGGTTTTTTTTCCATCCTTCCTTCACCTCTATCACCTTTTCGTTATTCCATGCTTAAGTTTTTTAGCCTCGGTGCCTACCTTGATGTAATGGTTAACAAGCTAGTCTCCCATCTAGCGATTGCGAACGTGCCGAACGGCTATACAAACCGTTCCTCTATTTCATCTTTTTCTTCTTTCATTTCAACTCTCTTCTTCCTTTTCGCTGGCACCTGCACTTTTCACCTTCATCCTACACCTACCCATCCTAATCAAAATTTTCAGTCCAATTTGCCTCAGATATTTCCTCTTTTATCTTCCTAAAACTTAATTCAACACACCCTTATTTTAATTGGATTGGTTGACGCGGTATGTGAGCATTAATTTTACGAATAAATTAAGTATAAAATAATTAACAACGATATCAAATCCAAATGAAAAAAAAAAACTTTATTCGATGGGAATCCCAGCAGTAATGAAAATCATTGTGTTTGAATTACACACACACACACACACACACATGTGCGCACAAACACACACACAAAATCACGGAATAATATAGACATTTGGATATTATGTAAATAAGTGAGAGGAAAAAGTGCAATGTTGGCGAGAGACTGAAATAGGGTAACAGGAAAGAGAGAGAGAGAGAGAGAGAGAGAGAGAGAGAGAGAGAGAGAGAGAGAGAGATGTATATTGAAATATTAATGAGAAAAAATTATTTTAGAACAGGACTGAAAGAGAGTTATCTGCAGTTGAAAGTGAGAGATGCATTTCAAAATAGTTGTGTATGAGAGAGTGTCAAATATGACAGAGACACAACGAGAGAAAGAACATGAATGTGGGTGTTTATATATATATATATATATATATATATATATATATATATATAGAGAGAGAGAGAGAGAGAGAGAGAAATTATTGAATATGAGGGAGTTTGGGAGAAACAAACATAAAAATGGAGAGGTGAAAAAGAAAGATGGGTAATAATTCTCGTATAAGGGAGAGTACGAGAAAGATTAACGGATAGAAAATATAGAGAGAAACAGAAAGAGAGTGAAAGAGAGAGAGGGAGGAAGGAAGAGATGGATAGTAATTATCAAATATGAGAGATCCAGCGTAAGAGGAAAAACATACAGACGGAGGATAGATAGATAGATAGATAGATAGATAGATAGATGTACTAATTTTTGAATATGAGTGAGACAGAGGGAGACAAACGAAAATAAAAATGGGAGAAGAAGAGAGGTAGTACATTTCGAATATGAAAGAGGAGATAGAAAAAATGGACATTAAGATGGGAAAAGAGTGAAGTAGTAATTGTCGAATATGATAAAACCAGAAAAAAAGAAACGGACATAAATATAAGAGAGAGAGAGAGAGAGAGAGAGAGAGAGAGAGAGCAGTAATTATCGAATATGAGAAATTCAGATTGAGAGAAACGAACATAAAGATGGGGTGGGAGAAAGAGTAAGAAACATAGTCAAATACGAGAGAGACAGAGATAGAGAAACAAACGTAAAGATGAGTGAGAAACAGGGAGAGAGAGAGAGAGAGAGAGATTAGGGTACTGACTGCCGAATATGAGAGAGACAGATTGAGAAAACAAATATAAAGATGGAGGAAAGAGAGAGTTTCGAACATGAGAGCCCCAGAGTGAGAGAAACAATTCTAAAGAGAGAGAGAGAGAGAGAGAGAGAAAGAGAGAGAGAGAGAGAAAGAAAGAAAGAAAGGAGGTTATTAATTTTCGAATGTGAGAAAACGAGAGTGAGAGAAACAATCTTAGACAGAAAGAGAGGAGAGGAGAATATTAATTTTCGAATATGAGAGAAGCAGAGTGAGAGAAAGAATCAGATAGATAGAGAGAGAGTGATAGAGAGAGTGTGAGAGAGAGAAAGCGATAGAGAAAAGTGTATTAATTGTCGAATATGAGAGCCTCAGTGTGATACAAACAATCCTAAAGATAGAGAGAAAGAGAGAGGCAGAGACAGTGACAGAGAGAGAGAGAGAGAGAGAAAGGGGGAGAGGAGTGTATTAATTTTCGAATATGAAGGAACCAGAGTGAGCTAAATAATCCTAAAGATAGAGAGAAAGAGAGAGGGAGGAGAGTATTGATTTTGGAATATGAGGGAACCAGAGTGAGAAAAATAATCCTAAAGAAAAGAGAGAAAGAGAGGTACTAATTGCTGAATATGAGAGTCCCAGTGTGAGAAAAACAATCCCAAATAAAGAGAGAAAGAGGAAGAGAAAGCGAGAGAAGAAGGTGTTAATTTTCGAAAGAGAGAAAACCAGAGTGAGAAAAACGAACACAAAGATGGATGGGAGAAAGAGAGAGAAACAGGTAGTATCTCTCGAATATACTGAGTGTAGAGAGAACAAATTCATAGATTCAGATTCGAAAACATTCCCAACAGATATCCGAGGAAGGTTGGAGAGGACACAGCCTAAGAAACATCAAACAAACAACAGTAGAAATCCTTCACTTAAACATCTTTTATTAAATAGAATGAACAAGGGATATTTGTTAAGTCTTTTGACCTCGTCATCTATTCGTGTAAATAACATATGCAAAAGTTATGCACAAGTCTTTGACGGCCATGCTAATTTCAATTAGATTCTAATCGGCAATGCAACAGAACTCTGCTAATCCATCTGCAGAAAAATAAATTAAAATTCCGGAATCTCTTCACATGAAAGGAGACCAATCGACCATCAATAGGATTTTCATCAGTCTAGAATAAAAGTCGTAAAATGCTTTCGAACTCTAAGATGATTTTAAGCATCTGACATTAAATATATTCCAAACTCATAGCATGCGAACCCACGTATATTTCAAAGGTCTAATATGGCTACATTTGTTTAGAAACGTTAGTAGCCGAGGGTGTTCATATTCATTACCGAATGAACGATGCATAAATAGCGGTGAATAGCTACTGTTTTTTTAAGAAATTTTCTCCAGAAATGTCACAATCGTCAATATATATATATATATATATATATATATATATATAGTCATGAATAAATTGTACATTGCGACACGGAAATTTCTATGTTTCGAGATAGATTCTCATCATCAGGCAATGTCTGATGTTGGTTGAGCAGATGATTGATGAAGAGAATCTCGAAACATAGAAATTTCCGTGTCGCAATGTACAATTAATTCATAACTATATAATTATATAAGGCTCTATAATATTTATTATATTGAGCACTGTTCATAATAAAATAAATGCAATGCCGGGGCACTGAAAGTAGCAAAAAATTGAGTCGTCTTCACCTGGAATTATATGCTTATATATATATATATATATATATATATATATATATATATATATATATATATATATATATATATATATATATATATATATATATCAATGAATAAGGAACGAAGAAAATATTTACGACGTTATGTTGTTGACCCAGAATAGGTCCGGAAGTACACTCAAACTCTGGAATTAATGAAACATACATATTAAATGAAAAACAAAAAAAAGTGTGTTACACGTCAGCTTGACTGCCAAGTATTAGACCAGGGGTGACTCAAGCCAACTCAACTCCACCCTGAGAAGCATATTCTCCCGGTCTTGATAATAATAGGAAGAGTTCATTATAGTCCAAAAAGGGTATGTCTCATAACATGTTCTAAACATTAATTTAAAACAGTGCCCAATATAGAAATAAAGCTATGATTGTAAATTATATTTTAGAATATGTCCAAACTACAGTCAACTAAAAAATAGTACCTTTTGTTTCGACATTGCAAGAACAATGTCACATCACGTAGTAAACGTGATTTGGCAAAGTGATTGAAATTCTTTTCCTTTTATTGGCAATTTTTTCGTGTACAAGGTAAAGTGGGTAGGGAAATGAGAAACCAGAAAATGGCAAGGTGTGATGGTTAAGTTTTTAATGAAACGTGCATAAAAGAGATATTACTGCCCAAATATACAATATATATATATATATATGTGTGTGTGTGTGAGTGTGTGTGAGTGTGTTTGTTTGTGTGTGTGTGTGTGTGTGTGTGTGTGTGTGTGTGTGTGTGCGTGCGTGTGTTTAAAAGGTAATCTGTGAGTCTGTGTGTGACTGATCCCTATGCGCACCTACATTTTTTAAGCTATGCCATTCAAATTTTCTAGGGACACATATCTACAGGGAAGCCATGGTCGACACATACTTTTTGAGTTTAAGTTCAGCAATTTTCCCTTTCGCGCTTTTTGGCCAATAGAACCGATTGCTTACATTTGCTCCGTAAAACATCTAAGATCTAAGATGGCTGCTAAATTACATCACAGAAATCAAATCACACGTGTCAAATGCGACTAAAATATTTTTTTTATTAAAAACAAATTTGCCTTTATATTTAATTTTTATTTCGATTTTTTAAAAATTCATTTGGTCAACAAAAAAATGTGAATATTTTTCCCCGCAATTTTGTAACAAAAGAAATATTTTTTTTAAAAATTGTTTTTTTTTCAAAGAAAAACAAAATATGTAAAAAAAAAAAAAAATGTGGCATCCTCTCCTCCTAATAAAATGCATGGGCAACGCCGGGCTATAATGCTTGTATATATATATATATATATATATATATATATATATATATATATATGTTTGTGTGTGTGTGTGTATGTGTGTATGTGTGTGCGTGTGTGTGTGTGTGTGTTATTATATTCTATCAACCAGGCGTTGGTTTAAAATTCTAATATATTTTTCAAATTTTTGAATCAGTTGTTGCACGTTGCGATTAAAATTGTAAACAAATGCTGCATATTTAGATTGTATAACCTCGCTGTCTACATCTACAACACATCTCACCAACTCAATAACTGTCCGTATATTTATTTACATAGATATGCGTAGCACGGAACCCCGGCCTTCGGGCTGGGGTCCAAAATGACTAAATTAAGACCGAATAAGTTTAGTTTAGATCGGTTTTAAACCTATTCACCACGGTGAGAAGGTAATATTTGACCACGACCTGGGCGTACGCGCTCAGGTTCCCCACGTTATAAAAGACCTTGTGTCAAATCTCTCTCAAGTGGGGGAGAAGAAGGGTAAATATTACATATATATGCGTATATAATTTTGTGAAATGTTAGGTGTTGGATGTTTCTGAAAATTCAGAAATTGCTTTCAAATTCAAGTGAAAGTAACTTTTTAAAACGTGAAATAAACTTTTCCTTACACCTAATGGTGTGTAGGGTAACGTTTTTGCTGCTTCCGTAACGTACTGTTTCTTAAGGGGCAGAATTGCTAGCCCTGCGCTCAACCACCAAAACTGGAGGAAGGTGATTTTCTAAGCGTAGCTTAGATTAACATATGGCCGAAAGTAGGGGGTACCCAGTGAGGATCGAACTCACTTTCAGTTATAATACGAGAACAGCTTGCTAACCATCACACCACGCCGAGGTGCCCTTTAAGGCGTGAAGTTACTCTTTATTTTAATTGGGGAATACATCATTTGCATCAGTACCCCCCCAGTTCCCGGTAAAAAAAAAAAATACTTGGGTGAAAGGAGAATAAAGCAGAAGAACATATGATGGTTTCTCCTTCATTTATCTTCTCTCTATTCATCCTGGTCAACACAGTTCTGTCACTGGGAAAGGAACTGACACAAAAACAGGAACGTGAATGCAAACGGACTGCATTTGGAATTTTTGATACCAGATTCAGAATTACTTTTTTATTTTTATTTTTTTTTTGCATTATGACAGCTAGGGAATAATCACAAACTTGTCTTTGACATATCGTGAAAACTGCTATCGTTACTGGTCTTTAGACAGAATAGCAGAGAACAGGAAAGTTTAAATAAACACCTACTTATATAAACCACACAAATGCTGCTCTGTATTCAGGGCGAGAACCAAATCATTCCGATGGAAAAATAGCAACATTTTTTGTGTATTTTTTTCATAACAAAGAACTAAACTGTTTGGATATTTTTATCAGCGTATTTCTTTTTCTTTGATTTATTTTGGCGACTGTAGGCGTTTAAAAGCCGCATTATCTAACTGACATTGTGGGTTAAGACGGAGATATCAGTATATCGGGAAGGGCAAATGATTCACGCTATTTTTGTACAGTTATTTTCAGCTAAATTGATAAGGGATGAACAACCATTAGTATCTTCTATTATATATACAGTTATATATTATGATTATATATATATATTGTACTACGATTTAGGCACGACTCGGAGTTTCATGCGTTATGCAATCATCAGGTGCATATTATGAAATGACTTTCTCGATTCGAATTAAGTAATCGGCTAATACCCCATTCGAATCAAGAAACGTTTAGTTCATAATATGCACCTGATGATTGCATAACGCATGAAACTCCGAGTCGTGCCTAAATCGTAGGATATGTATATTTATTATTATATCATTTTTCCTTTATACTGCATTGAGCACTATTCTATTAACACCCGATTAATATTTATGTATCTGCCAGTATACACATATATATACTTATTTACAGCCACACACACACACACACACACACACGCACACACACACACACACATACGCACACACACACACACACACACACACACATATATATATATATATATATACGTTTCCATATACCAAGGAGAAGCCGTCAATAGATCTGACGTGTCTTATTACTCGCCCACAGAAGAATTCATGGTTTGACAAATTCAGATTAAGCCTTAACTACATGGGTTACTGATTTCTCACAATATTGATATCTGCTCCGGATTGTATCCTAATGTAAACAAAAACAGTATATACATATACGTCAAGCGAGGTTCGAACCCTGCCATAATTTCCGAACAAAACTTCTCGAATTTTCAAAGACAGTGTTTTTATGTATATATATATATATATATATATATATATATATATATATATATATATATATATAATTTTATAATAATCCATAGACAGATCTGTTTCGCTGTATAACAGCTCATCAGGACAGTTAGACATCCGATTGCTTTACCCAGGATCGAAACCCGACCGAATTGGCTTTAGTTGGCGATTCTACCTCTAAGCTATATCATTTTATTATAGAAAGACAGAGTCTATACTCAGATACGGATATCTATTAAAAATAATATTCAAGCAACTAAATTTAAATTAATATGTCGGGCAACACCATTTTGTAACTTTCCGTAATATTTCGTTATATATATATATTATTTTGAACATTATTTTTACCGATACTCGTATTTAAGTAGATATTCTGTTTTTTTTAATTAAACAGTATTTTATATTTATATTTTCCGGCATGATTATTTCACGATAAATTTTTATGACGAAAATGTGTGCTACCCAGCAGGATTCGAACCTGCGGCCCCTATTTACATAGGGGAAGCTACCATTTGATCTGGCACTGTCTTAACCACTCGACCATGAATATATATATATATATATATATATATATATATATATATATATATATATATATATATATATATATATATATATATATATATATATATATATATATATATATATATATATATATATATAATAACAAATTTATTATTTCACCATACAAAAACCTACCAGCATAAGCATAAGTTCATGCACACCTAACTACAAGAGCGAATGGACATATTGCTACAAAATACCAATTATAAAAAATCTAATACATCGTGCAAAAACTAGTTCATCCACAAAACGGATTTTTTACAGTGAATTAAAGAATATAAAACAAGCACTTATTAATAATAGCTTCCCAAACTATATAGTCGACGAACAAATACGATGCTTTCTTAGAAGTCTCAATACTCAGCAGGTGAAGGACAGTGCTGCCTCAACTAATTTCAAACATATTAATCTCCTATATCGCAATCAAATGCATACAAACTGTAAACAAGATGAAAATATACTAAAAAGATAGTAAGTACTAATATATCTACAACAGATCCTAGCAAAAATTTAAGTTAATCATATACTACTCTAAATCTAGTATATCCTATATTTAACCATTCTCGGTATCCCTACCCGCCTATCACCCACCCTCTGACATTTCCTATATCTAATCATCCTTTCTCCACTCTATGTAGCCCCCTGCGCAATAGTGGCAGTGACATACCTTGCTCGGGGTGAAACGCTTATATATATATATATATATATGTGTGTGTGTGTGTGTATATATATATATATATATATATATATATATATATATATATATAAATCAAACTCAATCATTCGCAACAACTCTTCTCCCCCGGTTAGCGATTTGAAAAAATACAACAACATAATTTATAAATTCAAGTGCCCTTTGGGAGATTGTATCTCCAACGGATTAAACAATATTTATGCTGGTCACACTATAAACTCGCACTCAGAACATTTGACACTACATTTAAACGATCATTCTAACATCTTTAGACATTTAAAACAACATGCCAGGCCACATACACAACTCCACGAAATCTTCGTCAAAAACACAACCATAATTAAACATGAAAACAATAAACAAAAACTCAAAATACTCGAAGCAATATACATAAAACAGTTGAAACCTAACTTGGACAAAATTAACTACGAATTCTCCACAGTCTCACATTCCTATAATAGATAACAGAAGCGATTGGTTATCCCACTGGCTTTCCATATTTAATACTTCTCGCCTCCACTCTCGCATGGTCATGTGAGACGCCAATAGTTGTAGTGTGATTTTCGCTTCCAGCACGCACGCAACCACGTGTTCGCCAATCTTCCATACAAACAAAATAGACGATTACTACTATCGTACGTCCGCGAACTGTTTATTACACACAACACAATTGTCATCTTCGATAATGGCTGATGTAAGCCAAAAGCTCAGAAAGGATTAAGTAAAAAACATGTGTCAATATTGTGATTTTCTTTCCTCTTTCATCAACAATGCTATTAAGCTTATCAGACGATATGAAAAAAATTTACAAAAAATAAATCGACAAAACTTGTCTATATCATTTAATGAAACATGCATCAATATAGCTACTGACGTATGATACATCACACGCTAAAAGTCTGCCTCCTTCTACCGAGCGCCCATAGCTCAGAGTTAGAATCGCCGACTGACGCCAATCCTGGGTAAAAGTAATTGGATATCTAACCGTAGTGATGAGCTGTGATACAGCGAAACAGATCTGTCTGCGGATCACTATATATATATATATACCACTTTTACTCGATCAACTTCCTTTCCCGCACTTTCCGCCTGTGGAACTCTCTTTAGTATACTTGCTTCCCTGGCAGCTACAATCTCCAAGAATTTAAAATGCAACGTCAATTTCTATCTCTTATCTACTTGACTCCGTTCCTTCTCTCGTCCTTTCCCATCACCTACTGTGTTATGTTCTTTTCCTTTCTCACTCTATCCTTGCAAATGTCTTCACACTGGTATTCCCATCCTTTCCTTGCCCTTTCTCCGACACCCACTGTAAATGGTTCGTCTTTCTCTTCGCTCTCCTTCTGCTTAAATCTTTACTCTTTTTTTATGTATCCCCCTGCTCACCAGTGGTTGTACCGCCCTGCTTGTGGTGAGACGATTAATATATATATATATATATATATATATATATATATATGTCAGCGGTCGGGAACCCCCGGCCCGCGGGTCAAATCCGACCCTCTAGTGAATCTTGTCCAGTCTCCTACTTTACTCTGGACACGATATAAATATAGGGAAACCAAACCAAAGTGACAGTTGATAGACTGAATATATTGCGTCGAAATTAAAATATATATATATTATTTTTTTGCCCGAAGATTGTGTTTTACTTTTATTTTTAAAATTAGCGTACGGCTTCTCTTTGAAATTGCTTTCGTGAGCGGGCACTTTTAATTGAATATAAAATAGTGTTTTCAACCGATTTCAATGGAATTTTTTTTCAGTACTAATTTAAGAAACATTTATTTTTAAGATGTAATACGTTTTTAACAAAATTCCCGTCAGATATTAAATTTTATTGAATCTTTGTTTTTTTTTTCAAACACAGAACTTTTATTCACATATTTAATAACATTATTCTTCTCCATGACACTGGAGCCATAGCTTTTTGACCCTCCTCCATGATTCTACATAGCTTGTTGACCCTTACTCTCCAAAAGGTTGCCGATCCCTGATATATATATATATATATATATATATATATATATACACACACACACACACACATATATATATATATAATAATAATAATAATAGTAATAGAAACAAAAATAAAAATGCTAATATTAGTAATTGTTATACTATATTTTAGTTCGTCTTGAAAAACCCACCGAGCCTTCTTACCCTGACGAGCCGTAGGGTGAAACCTAGGTAGGTTTGTTGGCTCATACCTAGATTTATTCTGTATATATATATATATATATATATTAATCGTTTTAATATATATATATGTGTGTGTGCGTGTGTGTGTGTCTGTGTGTGCGCGTGTGTGTGTGTGTGTGTGTGAACGTCTCCAACCATGTGGGCATAAACACCAGCCTCCTCAGTTTTTCTCTATATATGTACATGCTGATATGCGGCTCCATTCATAGAACCAACAGTCAAACTATCCGCACATATCATATGATTATGTTTGTAAAAGCTTGTACAGAACCAGCCACAATTTTAGGAGAACCGAGTTCACAGTATGCTACAAAGTCCCCAGTCAACCCTCGCAGATTTTGAACTCAGAAGTTTCCTTCTGGTTGTAATCTAAGACTACAGAATCCAGTCTAGCCTTCTATTTAACCATAGCTGAGGCGGGAGGAGAAGAATGGATTTATAACTTTTCCCAAGTGTATTACCACGTTAAGTAAGTAGAGTGAATTCAACTGGAATTCGACTCAGCTTTCCGATTTCACAATCCGAGCCGCTATCTACTACTCCACCGTACAAACATTTAAGGTGTTTGCGGGTTTGACAGCTTGACAACTGATTGATATTTAGCTCATGTTCTATCGGGGCTTTAGGTGTAAAAACTAATTGATTTAATATGAACAGATTTTATACTTAATTTTTAAGTACTCAATGAACTTAAAAATTTAAGAAAATATTCTCCCTAATCTAATGTTTCATTGAATTTTAAATATTTTTGTCTGCAAATTTACTGTTATCGCTCTCATTTTCTGATAATGTCATGTTTGATCATCCCTATACAGATAATCAGCACATAAAATCGGCACATAAAAAAAAACAAACATTTAAAATTCTTTTTAAAATATTGTTAAATGGTTTCTACTAAGCGTTTCAATTCATAATTAGTAAATATAGTTTTCGCTTGATAATAATATAATCTAAAAAAATCAAAATAATGCAGAAGTTTAAAAGGTTAACGGAAAATAAAACGCAATAATTTATTCAAATTAAAATGTAAAAAATGAAAACAAGTTCATAGGTCATCGAATGTTTTTCTTGAGACAATCGTCTTCTTAATATAACACCAATTAGAATATTGGTAACCAGTCTACCGCAGAAAATAATGGCAACGTGCTGCGATAAAATGTTCTGCTCTGTCAGTCATGTCTCTTTCGATACATGATCGCTTAAGAGTGTATCACATGTGGCACTTAACTGAATCTTGTGCTGCTTCTGCTGATGCAAGAAAAGCAAAATATTTAACCAAAATCTCGAACGTGCGAGAAAGGATGAATAATAGCAGCTCAACTGCAGTCACTTTCTCACCGGCGGGAACTGGCTCTCCTCTGTCTATTCTACAAATATTTTCATGGCTTTTGCTCCGACGAACTTAAATAACTGGTGCCCCCGCCACAATAATTTACTCGTAAAACCAGTCTGGCAACAAGGTCCCAACCATTCACAGTTAGGATCAACCAATTGCAACCTAAAATTCTACTCCAGCTTCTTTTATTACGCTTCCCGCCTGTGGAACTCTCTTCCATATTCTTGCTTTCCTGACGGCTACAACCTCCAGGAATTTAAATGCAATGTCAATACCCATCTCTTATCCACTTGACTCCAGTCCTTTCTACCTCACCCCGTATATCTTGTTCTTTTCTTTTCTATCTACCTTTGCAACTGTGTTCCCATCCTTCTCTTGCCCGTTCTCTGAAACCCCCTGTAACTGGTTCGTCTTTCTTCACTCTCCTGCTGTCTAAATCTTTAATCTTATGTAGTCCCTAGCGCATCAGTGGCGGTATCGCCTTGCTTGGGGTGAAACGATTGAAAAAATAATATAAAATACTTTGGTTTTAATTAAAACTTACATATTTTGATGAAAAATGTTTTTATCAATTTTCGGGCCTTTTGTCATACTATGCTATATTCTGTTGTATAATTCGATGTACCAAGATAAATAGAATTACAAAATGTGTTCAAATTCTGTCCGAGGTGATAGTGATCAATTTGGAAATATGTGAATGTATGTCTTTTGAATAGCAAACTTGGCTTCGGTAGAATCTATCCTCTACATATATAAATCTATTATTATATTATTGAATACTGCTGCCACATCTGGTCGGGTGCCCCTGCTATTCTCTTCGGGGTTCTTGACAAAATACACCGGAGAATCTGTAATGTGATCGATACCGACTTGGCAGATCGGCTGCAGTCACTCTCTTACTGGCATGACGTGGCTTCCCTGTGCCACTTCTATAAATACTTTCACTGCTTCTGCTCCGATGAACGTAGATCACTGGTGCCCCCTAGGTACTAATTTGCACGAGATACTATATTAGCAACTACGTCCCACCCTTTTACTGTGAAACCGATAAACTGTAACCGCAATTTCTACTCCAGCAGCTTCTTTTCTTGCACTTCTCGCCTGTAGAATTCCATTCCACATACTTGCTTCCCCTCAATCTTGCTACAATCTCCAGGAGTTTAAATGTAAGGTCAATGGGCACCTCCTAACACACTAACTCGCATCCATTCTCTCAAACACTCTTCCCGTCTATCCAACGGTATCCTTACCCGTCTATCACCCTCCTTCTGACATTTCCTATAACTAACCACTCTTTCTCAACACTTCCCCTATG
>JBBBDQ010001738.1:4437500-4620000 GCA_037127315.1 Ascarosepion bandense | reverse complement strand
GGGAAGCAAGTATACAGAAGGGAATTCCACAAGTGGGAAGTGCGAGAAAAGAAGCTGATAGAATAGAAGTTGTGCTCACACTTGATCAGTTTCATTGTAAAAGGGTGGGACCTAGTTACTAGTCTAGTAGCTCAAGTAAATTCATGCAGAGGAGCAGGGAGCTAATCTCATCACAGCAGAAACAATTCCTGAACACTACAGTCTTAACCAGGTTGAGTGTTAATTGTTACATAACTTTTAGCATCCCAAGTGCTTTCGGCCACTTCTGTAGCCATTTTCAAGGGTGTTTATGTCTCTACTTTTTTATTTATAATAATTTCCCCCCAAGCAAAGCAGTACTGCCACTGTTGCGCAAGGGGTTACATAAGAGGAAAATGGCGAGAAAGAAGAACAAGTTACAGGGAGTGTCAGAGAATGGATAAGAGAACGATGAGAACACTGGTGTAAAGAGAGCTGCGTGAGAGTAGACCGGAAAGGGAGAAGAACATGATACGGGGTTTGTCAGAAAGATAAGAGATGGCAATTGAATTTGCATTTAAATTTTTGGAGAGTGTAGCTGTCAGGAAAGCAAATATATGGAAGGGAATTTATATCTTACTCTTTCCCACGTTCTTTTTCTGTCTTTCTGTCTTTCTTTCATTCTTTCTTTCTTATCATCGGGTTATTTTTTGTTGCTTCTCCTTTCTTTATTCTTTCCTTTTTTCGCATTCATAACTTTGTCTTGTTTTTATTTTCCCTTCTTAATACATCCTTCACTTTTCCTTTTGTTCATTCACACCCTTTCTTCTATCTTTTGTCAGTTATTCATTAGTGGTCTTTTTTTTATATATAATATGGATCAGGCTTCTCTTCCTGAAAGCGAAACACTTCGCCTCCTCGGGTTAACTGTCACACCAGACCTCAGTGGAATAACTATATAGATAAGTTAAATCTGCTGCTAAGAAAGTCGGTTCTCTGTGTAGCGCCAGGATGTTTTTCCCGTCTCAAACAATCCTGCACATATACAAGTCTACCATCCGTCCGTGCATTGAATATTGCTGCCATATTTGGTCGGGTGCTCCTGCTATCCACCTAGGCGTCCTTGAGAAAATCCATCGGAGAATCTGTAATGTGATGTTCCCGACTTGGCAGCTCGGATACAGTCACTTTCTCATTGGCGCAATGTGGCTTCCCTGTGTCTCTTCTATAAATACTTTCACGGCTTCTGCTCCAATGAACTTAGCTCACTGGTACCCCCTATATACGAATTTCCTCGAAAATGTAAAATTTTTATTTTTATTTTTTTTTATAAGCGTTTCACCCCGAGCAAGGCATGTTACTGCCACTACTGTGCAGGGGGCTACGTAGAGTGGAGAAAGGCTGATTAAATATAGGAAATAACAGAGGGTGGGTGATAGGCGGGTGAGGATACCGAGAATGAGGGTTGGGTAGATGAGAGTGTTGTGAGAATAGTTGGGAGTTAGTGTGATAGGTGTCTATTGACCCTACATTTAAACACCTGGAGATTGTAACTGTCGGGAAAGCAGACTTGTGGAAGGGAGTTCCACAGGCGGGAAGCGCGAGAAAAGAAGCTGTTGGAGTAGAATTTACGGTTACATCTTATTTGTTTAACTGTAAAAGGGTGGGACCTAGTTGCTAATCTAGTATCACGTGTAAATTCGTGCTTAGGCGGCACCAGTGATCTAAGCTCATCGGAGCAGAAGCCATGAAAGTACTTGTAGAAGAGGCACAGGGAAGCTACATCACGCCGGTGTGAGAGCGGCTGCAGCCGGTCTGCCAAGTCAGTATCAACCACGTTGCAGATCCTCCTTTGTATTTTGTCAAGAAGCCCAAGGAGAGCAGCAGGGGCACCCGACCAGATATGGCAGCAATATTCAATACACGGGCGGATGGTAGATTTGTATATGTGCAGAATAGTTTCAGGTGGGAAAAATTTCCGGGCCCTGCACAGGGAGCCGACTTTCATAGCAGCAGATTTGGCAATGGATTCAATATAGTCATTCCATTTGAGGTCCGCCGAGAGTGTAAGGCCAAGGAGGCGTAGTATTTTACTCTCTGGGAGGCTAGCCTGTCCCATGCTAATGGGAGGTAGATGCGATTGCCTTGCTTGGGGCGACACGATTATAAAAAATAATAATTCATTATTGTTTTTCTTTATTCCCAATTCTTCTTTTTTTTGGTTCTTTCTTTTTCTTTCTTACACTGCATGAGATTTACGTTGAAAGAGAGAAGAACATAATACAAGAGTTGTCAGGGAAACGATGCAAGTCAAGGAGTTAAGAGATGGCAATTGACTTTGCATTTAAATTCTTGGAGATTATAACTGTCCGTATACATAGTCAAAATATTGCGTTCAAGCATGAAACAGACAGTCACCGCTCTTTGTTGACCTCAGTGTCGACTTTTATATTTGCATAGACTTTCACACATTAATAAAGCATAACTAAAAACTATATCAAATCTTTCTCAGATATTAACCTGCTCCCCAAATTAGTTTCAAATATCTCCTTTCGTAAGAGTAATACTTCCTTCCCAATCCAACATAAATAAGCATATTTAAATTTCCCTAAAATAATGCAGTTAAATCAAAATCTTTCTGTTATTTAAAATACAAAAATAGATACATAAATGACATATCAGATTTATATCAGATAATATATGACAAAAACATTAATAAATGAATATAAATAAATTATTAAATTTGAAAGTTTTGTAACACTAAATATATGTTTACATCTGTTAATAAATACATTTGAGAAGTGAAATCCTTACATTTCCTAAAGTTTCCTTTAGAAATATATATATATATATATATATATATATATATATATATATATATATATATATATATTGAAAGGTGAGTTTTCGTCAATATTTATAACGCAATAGATAATAACGATCGAACTCTGAATTTTTATCTAGTTAATAATTTGTATTAATTGTATAAAATATTTTGGGATATTCTCGCCGTCATTACGATTATGCCATTCTCTAATATATATATATATATATATATATATATATATATATATCCCAAATACAATCGTGCAAGCCGTGCATTCAAAACTGCTGTCATATCTGGTCGGGTGCTCCTGCTATCTATCCTATGGGTCATTGACAAAATGCAACAGAGAATCTGTAATGTGATCGATCCCGACTTGGCAGCTCGGATACAGTCACTTTCTCGCCGGTATAATGTGGCTTCCCTGTGTCTCTTCTACAAATACTTTCATGGCTTCTGTTCAGATGAACTTAGCTCACTGGTACCCTCACCCCATACATGCATTGGCTCGAGCCACAAGATTAGCAACTAGGTCCCACCCTTTTACTGTGAAACCAATAAATTGTAAACGAAGAATTTTACTCCAGCAGCTTCTTCTCTCGCACTTCCCGCCTATGGAATTCACTCCCGTTTTCTTGCTTTCCTAACAGCTACGATCTTCAAGAATTCAAATGTAAAGTAATTAGTCATCTCCTATCTCACTGACTTGCAACCTCTCTCTCATGTCCCTTTCTTCGTCCACCCCACACTCATCAATATTCTTATCCTTCTTCTACCCAATTCCTGACACCCCTCCAACCTGTCACTCTTTCTCATAACATGCTTCCTATGTAACCCCCTGCTCAACAGTGGCAGTAAAATGCCTTCATTCGGGCGACACGATTATAAAATTATATAAAGTGTTTCAACTTGTGGTTAGCCTCAAAAGACGTGTCGTTTTTCCGACGTAGAATTCAAACGTTGCCAGAAAGATGGTAAAATTAGTGGCTAGCGATGGTTATTAATTTAACTGACATGTTTCTTAATAATAACATTACTTTTTCATGAAAAATCAGTGAGAACTTATTCAAGGTTCTAATAGCAATGTATTTGTTAGTAATTGAATAAATCAATAAATATTAAACTTTTTATCCTACATTAGCTAAAAAGGCATAATCAGTTTTATTCCAATTTCTATTTATTTATGTGAATTAGGCTTCTTAACCTTCAATAACACCAATAATAGCATAAGAAGCGAGGAAGACTACAGCCAACTGAAGAACATTCGACCAAATATTAAAGAAATCAGGAAAAAGACCCCCCTCCAAAAAACAAAAAACAAAACAAAACAAAACAAAAACAGGCACCCGTTTCACAGTAAATAAATAGTATAAATACTTGAATAGAAACATTGAAATATATATTTGTGTGCGTATTTTTAAAAAATATGTTTTTATTTCATAATATTTAAACATACAAACTTTGAAAAAAATTTTTTTACCGAGCATGTCGTTGTATTTTCATTTACTCCTGGGTGTACCTTTACTTAAAAAGATTGAGAAACATTTGGTTAGGCAATGAAAGATATAACTAATGCCTAACATTCATCCACATCAATATGCAAATGTAGAAGATACAGGTTAGATATTTTTCAAAACATTCTATTTTTTTTAAAATTTGTCTGTGTTTCTACTTTATACTCAAATCTCATATCTACATTTTTAACTTCTAAAGAAAATGAATCAAGGAGCCCAGACCAAACCGAGAAATATAGAACGAAACATCTCTTTTTAAATGTACGTTTTCGTAATTACTTGAATAAGGTTACCAAAACATCCATTTTCATCACTACTCTCGCTTGCTCTTGACTTCGGAAAAAAAAGGCTAATGTTCAAATAACCTCAGCTAATTTAATAAAAAAAAAGAAACCCGACTCAATGGCGACGTGTCAGGATGTGTACATTTATTTGACTAATTCAGTGTAAGTAATTTGAAATCTTTTTCTGATGAAATCGAGAAATTCCTGCTTCCCGGCAGTGTTTTTACGATATTTCTTCAGGTGGAATTTGTTGTCGATTGAATTCAGGTGCCAAGAGATATGCACTGTTAAATGGTATCTCTATTACCTTGATTTATTTATTAGCGTGTTAACTGCATTTTAACTCTTAGTCAGCTGAGTATGGAGGTACCGATGGGCGAATCGCTTATTGGCATGAAAAGATTAAATCGGGGATAGGAGTTCAAGTTTCACCTGAAGCTGCTTAGGTCTTGCATTAAAGCAATTAACTTGAGAAAGTTGAGGATCTACACTGGATTGCAAACGTTTTGGCTCGACTACATAAACGTAATACAAACCATTATTTTATTCAGAAGTTAAGATTGTGTAACAGAATGTTTGCATAAACAGTGTCTGTGAACAATGAGTGTTGGAATATAATTCGTTTTATGTTCAGAGGTATCGGGAAATATGTCGCTTTAAAGGCATTAAGGATATCAAGTTTGACTGGAAAGTAAGAAACCAGAAAAGGGTTCCACAAGAAAGAAATGAGATAGAAAAAAAAAAAAAGGAAATATATGTATTATATTATTAAGTAGTAATTAAGGGGGATCGGTTTATTAATTCATAACAACAGAAATCCGGTCCCCCACTTTATGCCCAGTAGAAGCCTTATTCATGTTTCCATCTTTTATATTCAATCAGTAAGTCAAGTGTCATACGTGATACACGTTTTGGGCAGAAAGAGACATGACTGACTGGGCAGAAGATTTTCCCGCAGTAGGTTGCCATTGCTTTCTGCGGTAGATTGGTTGCCAGTGAAGGCTATAGAACCCAATCTGTCCTATTATTTAACCCATAACTGGAGGGAAGAGACGGATTAATACCTTTCCCAAGGGTATTTGTGCGTAAGTGAAAGCAAGGAATTCAACTGGAATTCGAACTCGTCACCCCAATCTCTCGTTCCGTGTCGATATCCACTGCACCACTCTAGTACTGCGCTTAAATATGTCATATCTGATTAGGCGCCCCTGTTGTTCATCTCAGGGTTCTCGACAGGCTCCAAAAGAGAATCTGTAATGTGATCGGTTCCGACCTGGCAGCTCGACCCAGTCACTTTCTCACCGGCGGGATGTGGTTTTCCTCTGTCTCTTTTACAAATATTTTCATGGTTTCTGCTCCGACGAACTTAATTTACTAGTGCCTCCGACGCAAGAATTTACACCAGCAACCGGACTGATAACAAGGTCCCACCCTTTTACAGTTAAATCTACCAAATGCAGTCGACAACTCTACTTCATCAGCTTCTCTTCTCGCACTTCCCGCCTGTAAAACTCTCTTCCGTATACTTGCTTTCCTGACAGCTACAACCTCCAGGAATTTAAATGCAATGTCAGTTCTCATCTTTTATGCACTTGACTCCAGTCCTTCCCTCGTCCTTTCTGCATCACCCTGTTCTTTTCCTTTCTCATTCTACCTTCGCAGCTGTCATAAACAACTGTATTTCCATCATTCTTTTGCCCTTTCTCCGATATTCCCTGGAACTGGTTCGTCTTTCTGTTCGTTCTCCTTCTGCTGCTGAAACTTCTACTCTCTTATGTAGCCCACTGCGCATCAGTCGTGGTACTGCCTTGCTTGGGGTGAAACGATTAAAAAAAAGTACCATAGAGAAGAGTTTATCTGAACAAGCACCATGAAAGTAATTATAGAAGAGGCTTGAGAAAGCTACATTACAGCTGTGGGAAAATGACTGAAGTTGAGATATCAAAAGCACAAGAATATGAGACCAGATAATAAAATAATTTGCTGTAACAAAATAATACGCTAGTTTTTTTTGTTTTTTTTCTTAATCATTTGACACCAAGCAAAGCAATAACGTCACTAAGAGGCTTGGGGTTAATGAATGTTAAAGAATAAGAGTTAAAATACTATTAAGGAGAAGGAACACTAAAAGAACAATAATTGAAAAGATAAAAGATAATGACTGATATTTAAGTTTTTTGAAGATCAAATTTGACTGGAAAGCGAGAAGCCGGAAGAGAGCTCCACAAGCGTAAAGTGCGAGAGAAGAAACTATTAGAATAGAACTTACGGTTATATCTAAAAAATCATATTTCGACCTTGTTGCCAATCTATTTCTGCGCTTAAGTTTATAGAATATAGATAACAAGGAAGAAAGCATTGTTGATTTTGAAAAAAAAAAAAAAAAATTGACAGAAGAGTAAAAAGGGAGAATATGGGAAGGCTTGTTTTCAATTTTAAATTTAGCTAACCACAATTACTGACCCAATCATACTGCAGTATTCCTTACACCAAAGCATCACATTATTACTTACCATTTTTACTACAGGCAACATACTACCTCAGAGTCTCTATGAAGCCCTAATTAGTTCCCTTAGTTTGTTGAGGTGGAGAATATAAAGAAACAATGAAAGCACCCGAGAAAAATGACCTAACAATACTTATAGAAAATTCACAGAAAAGTTTTGTTAAAGTGTTAAACTACCTGAAACCGAGATGCCAGGTCAAGACAAATAACAGTGCGTATTCTTTTTTAGTATCATATGCAGAATATTTAAATACACAGAAGAAGCCCCAGACAGCAATATGCAATGCACTGACAAATTGACTGATGAATATGTAAGATTCTGGGAAGAAAAATTAACACGGCAGAGTGAACCAACATTCTTAGCAGTAAAACTATCAATTGATTCAATATAATCTTACGACTTCTTGTCAGGGGAAAACATCACACACACACACACACACACACACACACACACATTTTATGGATATATAGGTATTTATAAAGATTATGAAAGGGCTTTAAATGCAAATGGCCATAAAAATAAATTAGAATATAAACCTTAAATAAACAAGTAAATGAAAAATAATGCGAGGAAACGAACAATTATTTGGTTCAACCCACCTTTTAATTTAGACGTAAAGTCCAAAATAGGGTAAATATTTTTTAAATTAATTATTAAACACTTCCCTAAAAACTCGAAATTATATGAGTTATTCAACAACAATACAGTTATGTTACAGCTGCACGTGCTATTTAGAAAATTACATAAAGAAGTAAAACAATAAAAACATAAACAATAACGTGCAACATAATATTGTTAATGAAAATTATGTCTGCAGAGACAAAAATAAATGTTAACTTGACAGAGTTTTTAAAACAGAAGGAGTCATTTACAAAACAGAAGTACAGGATAAAGATAGACAGAGAAAAATATACCTTGGATGTACTGAAAAGAATTTTAAGATCGTTGGTATAATCACAAATCTACATTCAAACTAGAAATCCTTAAAAATTGTCCCAAAGTAGCAAATCACGAGGGGAAATTAAAAGAAACAGTTCAAAGTATTTACTATTTACCCGTATAGAAAAACCTACAATACGTACTCTTGTTTTCTTAACGATGATAGCCAATGCCTGGAAAGATATACACTCCCGATCAAAAATTTAAGACCGCTTAAAAATCTTTAAAAATAATTTTTTTTACAAATAGATTTTAAACTCCTCCCACTTAAGGTTACCAATACTACAATCTAAAAGGTTATAGAAACAAAAAGCTACATTCCAAACATTTTATTTAGAAATTTACATTTTTATGAAATGAGGCGATTTGCACATGATCAAAATTATAAGACCAGAGACAAAAATTCTACAAAATTGTACAAAAAGCGTGTGAAAATATTCAACAACCAAATTTAATAATGAAGTCTACCTCCACTGCTTTTGATGACTTCAAAGATTCTGTCGGGCATGCTAGAAATAAACGTTTCCATTAAGGTGCGGGGGATGTTGCTCCAGCTTCTGAAGATGGCTTCACCAAGTTCATTTTTTGTTGAATATTGTTTGCCATTTCGATAAACATCTCTTGTCATCCATCCCCAAACATTTTCAATTGGGTTCAAGTCCGGTGAGTATGCAGGATGTCCCAAGAGATGGATCCCATTTTCTTGTAGAAAGGTCAAGGTCCGTCTTGCAGCGTGGATTGCAGCATTATCCTGTTGGAATAACCATCCATCCCCATACAAACGATGACCCTCCATCATCAAAGATGCTTTTTGTAGCATGTTAACATAACCAGCCATCTTTTTAAAGATTTTTAAGTTGTCTTAAATTTTTGATCAGGTGTGTAAATAGCAGTGATAACAAACATTCTTAAGTAGAGCACATCAAAACTCCTCTTCGAAATACTACGAGGGTCATTCAATAAGTAAGGTGAATTTTTCGGTATAAGGACTTCTACGAGGGTCATTCAATAAGTAAGGTGAATTTTTGGTATAAGCACTTCTACGAGGGTCATTCAATAAGTAAGGTGAATTTTTCGGTATAAAAACTTCTACGAGGGTCATTCAATAAATAAAGTGAATTTTTGGTATAAGCACTTCTACGAGGGTCATTCAATAAAAAAGGTGAATTTTTTGTGTCAGGACTTCTACGAGGGTCATTCAATAAATAAAGTGAATTTTTTGTATAAGGACCTCTACGAGGGTCATTCAATAAATAAGGTGATTTTTTCGTTATAAGAACTTCTACGAGGGTCAATCAATAAATAAATGAAATTTTCGATATAAGAACTTCTACGAGGGTCAATCAATAAATAAGGTGAATTTTTTGTCTAAGGACATCTACGAGGGTCATTCAATAAATAAAGTTAATTTTTCGGTAAAAGGACTTCTACGAGAGCCATTTAATAAATAAAGTGAATTTTTCGGTATAAGGACTTCTACGAGAGCCATTAAATAAATAAGGTGAATTTTTTGGTATAAGGACTTCTACGAGTGTCATTCAATAAGTAAGGTGAATTTTTTGGTAAAAGAACTTTTAATACAGATAAAAGCTTACTTTTTTTTCAACCTAGTCTCCCAGAAATGTCACATACTTTTCCCATCAGTGCACAAGCTTTCGTATTTCCTCAGAACCAAAAATCTTTGGACTTTTGACTTCATCATCATTTTCAAATTTCGTGCCTCTCGTGAACGCTTTCAAAGGACCAAACAGGAAAAAATCTGAAGGGGCAAGGTCTGCGCTGTAAGGGAGATGAGGTAGCAGTTCCCAGCCCAGCTTGTTGATGGTCTGCACGTTTGGGCTGCTGTGTTAACTGACCTCCGTGTAGACAAGGTCATCATGCACAATTTTGTGTGATGTCCCAACAGATAGGCTCAAAGTCCTTGCAATGTCATCCACTGTCACCCTTTTATCAGACTGATGAGGACATTGACTGATTCGATCTTCTCAGCAGACCCCACTTCTGTAGGTCTCCCTGGCCTGTCTTCATCCTCAACACTTCTCCGTCGTTCTTTAAACAATTTAGCCCACTTGTAGACATTTTTTGCTGAAACATGTGGCACCATACACAACTGACATTCTACTATGAATTTCAACTGGTTTGCACCTTCAGCAAACAAAAACTTCATAAGTGACCTCTGTTCAGTCCTGGAGGATGCTTCTTGGTCGGCCATCTTTGTTAATCTCCAAAACTTTCAAAGCTTTTTTCAATCTGCAAAAACAAAAATTAAATCCCTTTGAAAAAGAAGTAAAGGAAAAAATTAAAAAATATGCTTCTATCTGTATTAGAGGTACTTATAGCAAAAAATTCACCTTATTTATTGAATGATCCTCGTAGAAGTCCTCATACCAAAAAAATCACCTTATTTATTGAATGATCCTCGTTGAAATTCTTACACCGAAAAATTCACCTTATTTATTAAATGACCCTCGTAGAAGTCCTTATACCGAAGCATTGACTTTATTTATTGAATGATCCTCGTATTTCTAAGCGAACTAAAACACATAAAACAATTGTTCGAGAATCTCCGAGCAAAGCATTCAGCCTTGTCCGCTGAGGAGGTGAGGACCTCAAAATTATTGATTAGTGGGGGTATTGTGGACTTGCTCTTGTTAAGTACTCTTTTACAGAGTCGCCAGTAGTCTTCGGCGCTGAACTTAGCGGAGCAGGAGAAAGCATACTAAGAGACACCAAAGATAGGAAGACGTGGAAAACCATGATCGCCTATGTCCTGAAAGGACAGGGCACATAGAAGAGGAAGAAGAAGAAGAAGAAGAAGAAGGTCAGTAGTTTCTGAAATACACGAAGCTGCTTCGCTGGTCGCCATATCGCATTAAAAATACCTATAAAAAACTAGTTTTTCGAAGTTATTTAAATCACCGTTCTTTACTATACATGAAAAAAAAAAAACCTAACAGGTCGCCATTACCGTGTTTAAATGTCTATATCCATTAAATTGCTACCACTTCATTGGTTGATCAGAAATTTGCATAAAAGTGTATTTGTTCGCATGTGCTTAATTAAGTGTCCAGTGAATGGATATATTTTGCTATCGTTCTCCTTTTTCCAATCTGTTTCTTTAGATTTCTACGTTTTTTCTCTTCGCCGTTTTTCTTTATTTTCCTTCAGTTTTTTTTTGTCTCTACCAGTTTTTTATTACCTTTTACTCAAATTTCTTCTTTTTCTTTGTTATAATTTTCTTTTAATATTCCTTTTAGTAACGTAATTCTTTCTTGCTTTTGTTCTTTCGTAAAAATATTTTGTTTCCTAGGCGATTTCGTATTCCTTTTGAAATACATCTTTCTGGTCATTATTTAAGAATATTTTTCAATAGTCCTTTCTTTTCATTTTTCTTCTTCATTTCACTTCTTCTTTGTTCTAACTCCACATAATTATTCATTCTATTTTTCTTTCATTTCTTTTTCCCTCTTCTGCATATTTTTTTCTTTTTATTGTCCTTTTTTTGTTCATCTCAATCTTGTTCTTCTTCTTCCATTCGAAGTTTCTTTACTTAAACTATTTCTTTCTTTCTTAATACTGGTTTGGTTCTTAGACAATAATTCTTTAATTGGCTTTCTTTTCCTTAGTATTAAATTAGACTATATTTTCAGTCCATCTTTCTATTTATTTCGCCTTTTTTTCTTTTTGCTACCTTCTTCTCTTTCCCCCTTTATCTTTCCCCCACCCTCTATCTCTTTTTTCTACACCCGTCAGACTTTTATTAATCCTTAAAAGCTTTTCAAGCCAATGTGATTTGGAAATGAAATCGTCGAATAAAAATATGAATGAAAACAAATTAAATTTAATGCCAAAGCCAACTCAAAAAGTCGGTGCCAAATGACAGAGGTCCGGGGTGTTGGGTAGGAGCATTACAGGCGCGGCGGTGTTGAAATTCCTAGACGAACAGAGACAATGGAGGCGGGAGTAAGAAGACTCCAAACAAAGCAGACAAAATAATAGAAATGAAATAAATAGGAGCAAAATGCAAGCAAACTTGTGCGATGTTTTGTCAAATGTTCTTTTCTTAAATTTTAGAAGTAGTTGATTCATCAGTATTAACTTGTGAGATTTGAAACGAAAAAGCCATCAGGTAATGACAACGTGAGAACAAAGCAGAGATAGTGAAAGAGATAGAGTGATAAAGGCAAGAAAGAAAGATGGAAAAATGTCATGAGAAATGAGAGAGAATGTGAGTGAAAAGTACAGAAAATGAGAGAGAGAGAGAGAGGAGAAAAGAAAAAGGAAAATATCAAGAGAAAGTGAGAATATTAGTGAAAATTGAAAAGTACAAACAATGAGAATGAGACTACGAGAAAGAGAAAAACAAAATATAAAGAAAGAGAGAGAGAGAGAGAGAGAGAGAGAGAAAGGGAGAGTGAGAGAAGGGATATGAGAGAAAACTAGAGAGAGAGAGAGAGAGAGAGAAGAGCAAATGGAAAATGGAAAATATAAAATGCAAATAAGAGTAAGAGAGAGAGAGAGAGATGGAGTAAAAGGGAGAGGAGTGATACGAGAGAAAAGTACAGACAAGTAGAGAGAGGAGCAAAGAGAAAATATAAAATATAAAGAAGAGTAAGGGAGAGAGAGAGAGAGAGAGAGAGAGAGAGTACGAGAGAGAGAGAAGGTTTATGAGAGTAAAGTACAGACATATAGAAAGGGAGGGGCAAAGAGAAAGTAGAAAATATAAAGAAGAGTAAGAGAGAGGGAGAGGGAGGTGAGAGAGAGGAGGGTTATGAAACAAAAAGAACAGACAAGGAGAGAGATAGAGAGGCAAAAAGAAAAGAAAAATATAAAATATAAAGATGAATCAGAGAGAGAGAGAGAGTTATTTGGTCAGAGAGAGGGATATTAGTGAAAAGTACAGACAAATAGAGAAACACAACAAAGGACGAGAAGAAGTAAAGAGGAAACATGAAGCTATATTAAAGAAAGAAAGAGAAAATGAATGAAACTTATGAAGATAAGAAGAGTAGTTAAACGAGAGGGAAGAAGTAATAAGGAAAATATGAAGATATACAAGAAAAAAAGAAAGAGTCGAAAAAGTAGAGTACAATCGAGAAGAGGATAGTGTGATTAAAAGGAAGAGATAATTAAAGAGGTGTAACTACAAGATTTTGTGGATATCGGCTCGGAACGAGAAACCGGGGAGCCGATTTCGAATTCCAGTTGAATCCATTGTATTCACTTACGCGCAAATACCCTTGGGAACGGTACTAATCCGTCTCTTCCTTCCAGTTATGGGTTAAATAGTAGGACAGATTGGGTTCTATAGCCTTGGTCGGCAACCAGTCTACCGCAGAAAGCAATGGCAACCTACTGCAGGATAATCTTCTGCCCAGTCAGTCATGCCTCTTTCGAGACATGATCGCCCAAGCGTGTATCACGTATTGCACTTAACAGACTGACTGAATATAATAGTTGAACTTATGTTTAAGGCCTCTACCGGGCATAGTCGGGGATCAGTTTTATATTGTTATGAAGTAATAAACTGATCCCGCACTTATTACTATATAATAATATAATACATATCTTCCCTTTCTAGCTATGAGTCAAATAACAGGACAGATTGGGTTCTATAGCCTTGGTCGGCAACCAGTCTACCGCAGAAAGCAATGGCAACCTACTGCGTGATAATCTTCTGCCCAGTCAGTCATGCCTCTTTCGAGACATGATCGCCCAAGCGTGTATCACGTATGGCACTTAACTGACTGACTGAATATAATAGTTGAACTTATGATTAAGGCCTCTACGGGGCATAGTCGGGGATCAGTTTTATATTGTTATGAAGTAATAAACTGATCCCCCACTTATTACTATATAATAATATAATACATATCTTCCCTTTCTACCTATGTGTCAAATAACATGACAGATTGGGTTCTATAGTCTTGGTCGGCAACCAGTCTACCGCAGAAAGCAATGGCAACCTACTGCGTAATAATCTTCTGCCCAGTCAGTCATGTCTCGAAAGAGACATGATCGCCCAAGCGATAGATATATATAATATATATGGGAACATAATATATAATATATATTATATAAATATAATATATAAAAGTACATTTTATAGTAAAATTACCTACAACAAATGTTATCTCCAAACTTTATAAGTGAAAAACATTTCCTTTACCTTGAAATAATAAAATGATGTACAAAAAAATCTGTAGTTGAAAGCAGAAAATTACGTACAAAATATTTAGATCTAGGCATTAAGTAACTAACAGAGGTGTTGATATGCAGCTAAACAGAAAAACCAACAAACATTTATAGAGAGCGATGATACCACATGTCTAGAAGTGATAAAATGCATTGAGAAAGAGAGAAAGAAAGAGAGAGAGGAGGGGAGAGAGAGAGAGAGAGAGAGAGCGAGGTATTAGAGAGAAAGAACCAGATAAGTTTCATCAACGGGATTTTGCCACAAAGACAAAGTGACTTTTAAGGGATCATGTATCCTGGGGATGACGGTAAACTGCATCCGGCAGCAAGGCATCTGATTAGGATGTTATGAGGAATATGAAACCACCTCTTAATTGCTGTTGTTCCCAGGTCCATCCGGACCCAGTGTGGTAGCACCTGTTATGGTCCCAGTTATGGGCAAATAGTTAACCTGCAAACTGGGGTCAAAACACTATGAAAGTATAAAAATACACTTTTATAGAAATATATACATAAAAATAAACTTTTATGGAAAAATATAAATTTTTGAAGAAAAAATATTACTAACAATACATTTTTGAAGAGAAAATTATTACCATAACACATTTTTGAAGTAAAAAAATTATAGCTATAACACATTTTTGAAGGAAATTTTTTTTACCAGCAATACTTTTTTGAATGCAAGACTAAAAGACATCTTCAATTTTCTAAAAATAAAAATAAATTTTTTTTTATCAAAATCTGACTAAATATAACGTTCTCACTTTAACTTGACATAAAAAATATATCTTAAAACCCTACCTTTTTGGCATTAAATAACCCACAGAAGTTGATATGCCGTTAAACAAAAGCCCAACTCAAACTTAAACACAACCATATCCAGAAGTGACATGTCACATCGAAAAAGCGAGAAAACCCCGACAAGCAAATTCATGCAGAATTAAGCGCCACAGAGATGAAAAAGAACTGTAGAAGAGCATGTATTGCAAAGAGCAACAAAAAACAGAAAGCTGTGGAGAGACATAATCGGCAATATCCGGAAGTGAGGGGAAGGATAGAGAGAGGGTGCGAAGGAGAAAGAAGTATATACAGAGGGGCTTACTTGATCAAAACTATGAGTAGATCAAGTTGTGAATGAGGCAATATTGCGGAGAGCAAGAAAAGTAAACTGTAAAGAACCATGATCGCATATGACAGGAAGTGAAGAACCGGATAGAGAATTTTCTTGATTAAATGGATTGAAGAACAAGTACAGAAAACATTCCTGACCAAGGAAAGTATTAAAGAGAACAAAAAAATAAATAAATATTTGTAAATGAACACCCACATTATATAGTAATCAGTCAGTTAATTGCCATAGGTGATACACGCTTGGGCGATTTCGAAAGAAACATGTCTGTCTAGGCAGAAGATTATATAATTATTATTATAGTAGGTTGCCATTGCTTTCTGCAGTAGACTGGTTGCCAGCCAAGGCTATAGAACCCAATCTGTCCTGTTATTTAACTCATATCTGGAAAGAATAGACGGCTTAATACCTTATCCAAGGATATTTGCGCGTAAGTGAATACACCGAATTCAACTGGAATTCGAACTCGGCTCGCCGATTTCTAGTTCCTAGCCAATATCTACTACACCATAACGCACATCCAGGTCATATAGAAAGAAAGTGTATAAAACATGGAAAAATTAAGGGCACATTCCTTTCAGCCAAGAAACTTCTTAAGCATGGCAAAAAGAAAGAAATGAGTTTGAGTTTGAGTTTTGTTTAACGAATGTCAAAAAGGTAGGTTTTAAGTTATTTAAATTTTTGGTTATAGAGAGATGGTTTATTTTGTCAGAGTTTAATGAAAAATTTTCTTTTTATTCTTTTTTTATTTTAGAAAACTGAAAATGTCTTCTAGTTTTGTATTAAAAAATGTTTTGCTAAGAATAATTTTTTCCTTCAAGAATGTAAAATATTTCTGCAAAAATGTATTGTTGGTAAAATTTTTCTTTCAAAAATGTATTTTTTTTTTTAAATAAAAGTCTATTTTATGTATTTATTTCTATAAAAGTGTATTTTTATACTTTCATTGTGTTTTGACCCTAGTTTGGGGGTTAACTATTTGCCCATAGCTGGGACCCTAACAGGTGCTATCACTCGCGTCAGGGTGGACCTGTGAACAACAGCAATTAAGAGATGGTTCCATGCTCCTAACAACCTCCCAATCAGCGGTCTTTCTGACGGATTCAGTTTACTGTCATGCCTAGAACCAGAAAAAAGAAATTATAATTTAAAATTTTTTACAAAGGTGCGCAAATTTAAATGTAATTTAAATGTAAAGTCAATAGTCATCTCCTATCTCACTAACTTGCATCCGTATCTCTCATGCCTATTTTCTCCGTCCACTCCACTCCCTTCAGTATTCACATCTTTTTCTTACCCACTCCATGACACCCCCTATAACCTGTCACTCTTTCTCATAACTTTCCTCCTATGTAACCTCCTACAAAACAGTGGTAGTAAAATGCCTTGCTTGGAGCGATGTGGTTATCAAAAAAAGACAAATTGAAGGGAAGCCATATTACGTCGGTTAAAAAGTGTCTGAAGTCGAGATGCCAAGTCAGGATCGATTATATTACAGACCCTTCTTAGGATTTTGTCATGAATCACGAGATATAACAGCAGAAGCACCAGACCAGATATGGCATCAATATCAAATAAACGGACAAATAATAGATTTTTAAATGGTCAAGAATGAATAAAAATAAAAAAATAAAAAAATAAGCAGTATAAGACAAAAGAGAATTGTAAAAAAGAACTTTCAGAATAAAAAAGAAACATTAAAAGAAGTAGGAGAAGTACAAAAAAAAGATCTTTATTTTAAAATTATTTATTTAAAAATATATCTGTTGAAATATGACTTTTAGTGGATTTTAACCTCATCACATTACTTGGCACGGTTGTAATATCGACTGCCTTTTTTTCTGATTCTAAGTATAATATTCGTTTTATGCTTTCCTTATGATTAAGGATTTCCTTTTTGTTTCCATCATTTTCAAAACCTCATCATTGTTCACATGCTCGGTTCACAATATCCGCAGCATCCTTCTGTAGAACCACATTCCAGTTGTTTCAAGTTTTCTTTTCATCTTTGATGATATTGTCTAACATTCATTACCATATTAAAGAATTGGCATCACATAGCGATCTAGTACTGTCTTTGTTTCTAGTGAAAGTTTCCTGTATCTCAATACTTTACTCAGCTTCTGGAACACGTCTTTCGTCATGCCAATTCGCTTTAGGATCTCTGTGTCGCACTTTCCGTTTTCTGTTAGAACACATCCCAGGAATTTAAATTTTTGTACCTGCTTGATTTTAGCATCTCCCACCTCTATGTGGCATTTTGGGCTGCTCTATTTGCTGATGACCATGCATTCGGTTTTCTTGAAGTTGATTTGTTGTCCTTTCTTGTCACTTTCTTCAGCTACCTTCTGTAGGAGGTCTTCTAGATTTCTTTTCCGTGTCTGCAATCAGCGCTGTATCATCTGCGTACCTTATATTGTTCAAATTGTGGCTCCAATTACAAATCCTGGTATAACCTCTACGGTCCTCAAAAATGTCTCGCTGTACAAGTTGAATAGATCCGTTGAAAAGACGCATTCTTGTCTTACGTCCATTTCTATTTTTGTATATCTGCTGAATTCGTTTCCTGTTCGTATGCGAGAAAGTTTGCTGCCAGTAGAGATTCTTAATTACTCTGATGTCTTTCCCAAATATTTTGAGGCTGCTGAGCGTCTCCATCGATTCTTTGTGGCGTATTTTCTAGCATCTTCGTTACTCACATGTTTAGTCAAAGTTATTCTCAGCATCCTTCTGTAGTATCACATGTGTCTCTTCTTCATCTACAAGGAAACTGTCTAGTAATAACTGACCGATATTATAAATTTACAGCATTTTTTTTTCATGTTTCTATGTACCCACCAAAATTAACTTTAATGCAAGTAGGAAATAATGTCAAATAAAAATGCTTTCAGAAATACAGATATTCATATATAAATTAATGGGGAGAAGATTGTCACTTAACAAAAGTCCTGAAGAGTGAAGAAATTATCATACTGCTTTCACGCAACTTCGAAGTCGGCATAACTCTGGTCAATTAATTGAGAAACTTATCCAAAATAATTCTATTAACACTCAATCTCTATCACAATATCGAGCACTTTATGACAATAAACCCACTTGCCAAAAATGTATTTCTACAAGTATCAGTCAGTTAAGTGCAATACGTGATACACGCTTTGGGCGATCATGTCTCGAAAGAGACACGACTGACTGGGCAGAAGACTATCCCACAGTAGGTTGCCATTGCTTTCTGCGGTAAACTGGTTGCCAGCCAAGGCCATAGAACCCAATCTGTCCTATTATTTAACCCATAACTGTAGAGAAGAATGAATGCAAGGAATTCAACTGGAATTCGAACTCGGATTCCCGATTTGTTCTTCAGGAGTCGATATCCACTGCACTGCAACGCACATCTTCTACTAGTATACCACTGAAAAAACAGCAATCTTGCACTAAGTATCATCAGAATTTATTACAATTCATATATCAAATATATGTGTGTGTGTGTGTGTGTGCGTGTGTGTGTGTGTGTGTGTGTGTGTGTGTGTGTGTAAACAAAATTTATAAAATGAACAAAATATATACTTAATAACATTTACAATAGAACCGAAGATTAATTTTGTTTAGTGTTGAAATTTAAATTCTGTATCTGCATCTAATTGTATATCGTGAATTTTCAAACACTGGTTGATTTATTGAATATACCGATATAATTGTATTTGTTAAATATTGAATTACACGTAATCAGTTTTTGCTTTTTATTTTCTGTTCTGTCCCGCTTATTACTGGACAGTTAGTAGAATAATTTTGTAAATAAGCAATATTAAAAACAAAAAAAAAAAAAATGAAAAGCCAGAGCAGATATCTGAAGATGATTGTTCATCTTACTTCGTCGATTATAAGTGGATATTGCGAGCCGTAAGTAAGAGTCATTCCTCCCAAGCGAGGTTATAATGCCACGAGCACTTAAGGGGCCAATGCCCCGAATGCTTAGCAAGATAGTCTTGATAGAACCTGTGACAACTTAGTAGTGACTTTCGATTCTCACTGGGTACTCCAGACTTTCGGCCATAAATCAATAGAAAATCAATATAACGGCACCTTCGAGGTGTTGTAATGGTCTGGAAGCTTGTCTTGATAGTTCAGTAGTGAGTTCAATCCTCACTGGGTGTCCCATACTTTCACCCTATCCCTGGCAACTCAGAGCACACGTTCTCCTGTAGCATTTCGCAACACCCGTTCTGTCATCTACCTGCACAAGCCCTTCAAATATGTTATCCGATGCTTTCCCCGGTCTCTTTTTCCCCTCTATCTGGCCTGTCAGTATCAGGTTCTCCAAACCCTTCTTCCTCATTGCATGTCCCAGGAACTTCAGCTGTCTCTTCTTGATGCTCACTACTAATTTTCTTTTTGTTTCCATCCTTTTCAAAACCTCATCGTTGCTCACATGCTCGGTCCACAATATTCCAGCATCCTTCTGTAGAACCACATTTCAGTTGCTTCAAGTTTTTCTTTTTCATCTTTGATGATATTGTCCAACATTTACTGCCATATTGTAGAACTGGCATCACATAGTGATCTAGTACTCTTTTTGTTTCTAGTGAAAGTTTCCTGTATCTTGATACTTTACTCAGCTTCTGGAACACGTCTTTCGTCATGCCAATTCGCTTTCGGATCTCTGTGTCGCACTTGCCGTTTTCTGTTAGAACACTTTCCAGGTATTTAATTTTTTGTACCGGCTTGATTTTAGCATCTCCCACCTCTATGTGGCATTTTGGGCTACTCTTTTTGCTGATGACCATTCATTCGGTTTTCTTGAAGTTGATTTGTTGTCCTTTCTTGTCACTCTCTTCAGCTACCCTCTGTAGGGGGTCTTCTAGATTTCTTTTCCGCGTCTGCAATCAGCGTTGTATCATTTGCGTAACTTATATTGTTCAAATTGTGGCCTCCAATTACAAATCCTGGTATAACCTCTACGGTCCTCAAAAATGTCTTGCTGTACAAGTTGAATAGATCCGGTGAAAAGACGCATTCTTGTCTTACGTCCATTTCTATTTTTGTATATCTGCTGAATTCGTTTCCTGTTCGTATGCGAGACAGTTTGCTGCCAGTAGAGATTCTTAATTACTCTGATGTCTTTCCCAAATATTTTGAGGCTGCTGAGCGTCAATTCTTTGTGGCGTATTTTCTAGAACGCCTTTGTATAATTGATAAAACATAGATACAAGTCCTTCTTCATTTGTATTGCCTTTTTCGGAGAGTACCCTAATCATAAATATGGCGTTCCTTGTTCCAGTGTCTTTGACGAATCCGCACTGTTCTTGACATATCTCTAGCCTGATTCGTTTTCTCGCTCTATTCATTCGGACGATCAGTTTTGTAATATGACTCATTAAGCTGATAGTTCGGTGGAGTTCGCACTCGTTTGCACCTGGCTTTTTGGGCAGTGCTATGAAAATCGACTGACATAGATCGTCTGGTATTACACCAATAATATAAATTTCGTTAAATTATTTTTGTAATTTTTTCATGCCAAATTTTTCCACGGCTATCAGCGGCTCTATTACAATGCCGTCTGGACCTCTGCTTTGTTTCTGTTCAATTTGGCCATTGCAGCTTCCACTTCGGATTAAGCCGAACATACACATTACAAATTTGATAAAACGAGTACAAAAATTAAATATATGAAAATTGTTTAACAGGGGGCGCAAGGCACCAAACTAATATCAAAATGCGCATTAAAATAGCGAAATATGCCTTCCTTCATCTAAGCAATGTATTAAGAAATAGGAATGTTTTGTTAGAAACGAAGGAAATGAGTACTGAATTGGTACGTAATATCAGACCTTCTAAAATATGTTTCTATAAAAGGAATGATGAGAATTCCGTGAACCGAGCATGTGAACAACGATGACATTTTAAAGAACATGAAAACAAAAGGACACCTGTACTTAGCATCAGTAAGAGACAGTTGACATTTTTGACATAATGAAGAAAGAGGCTTGCAAACTCACAGGACAAGACTGGCGGCAAGAAGGGCAGAATAATACAACGCATAGTTTACTTAACGAGATTAGGTAAATAGATAAAAAAGACAAAATTTATTATGAGCTACAAAGGATAGAAAATTGTAGATAGCCATAATTGCGGAAATCCTTAAGAGACATGGCACATAGAAGAAGAAGAAGAAGAAGAAGAAGAAGAAGAAGAAGATATTGATGGCAAACTCAGAAAGAAAACTGAAAGAACATTTAGACAACCCAGTTATAGAAATGAAGATGTAATGACTATTAAATTATTGAGAGATAATGCAAAGTCCTCGGCAAAGACACTGCTCAACATATCATTTACGTATTGGGAACTTCAAAGTCAATTAACTACGAAAATTGAAACAAAGGGAGACATCTTCCAAAAACTAGACAAAATATTAAACATCGAAAACTAGAGCTGTATGTGGAGGCGTTAGAAATGTAGTGTCCAAGCAGATTTTAGAAGCAACAGGAAACACAGCCTTAAAACTCTACGAAGTAATAGACCACTACTGTTTAAAAGACAGAGGAGGAGTGTGAGTCGGGCGATAGGTGACCTTATCTTCTAGGACGAGAAACAACAACAAAAAAACTGGTGAACTTGTATGTAATATTTAAAATATTTGGCAATGAATGCTAGTCAATTTTCTCAAATTTGGAAAACATACTTGAGTCAACGAATGCTAAAGTCAATAAAACCAAAAGAGGTGTGCAACGAGAAGTTAATGAAAAGAGGAATCTTAAACTTATAATGAATTACAGACAGTTAAAATTTCTGGAAGGCACAATTAGGAAAGGAGGTCAAGAGAATTTAAAACGTCACAGGACAAACTGGTTGCAAGAGAAGTCAGTGGGAAAATAGTTAGCAACTTAACGAGTTTCTGCGAAAAAAATGACCGAACAAGGACAAAGTGAAATGGTAAAGTGTTGAAAGTTACTAAGAATTGAGGAAGGCTATGATTTCTCAGAATCCTGAGATGAAATAGTTTTTTTCTTTGAGTTTCTATAAAACTTAAACAGCAAACTACGGAAATTATGGTCTGGTGTTCCCAGTGTACATGTAGATGTTCTTGACAATATCCCTCAACCAAAATGTAATCGATCCTGATCAGGCATGATCAAATTCACTCACTTTCTCACTGACGTGATGCGGCTTCTGTCTGTCTTTTCTACTAATGTTTTCATGGCATCTTCTTTGATGATCTGTTTCCTTTCTGATCGAAAACATGAATTTAAACGTGCTACAAGATTGGCATCTAGTTCTTAATTTTTTACTTTGCATTTATTTCTGAGATGAGTAATTTTCAATAAACTTTAAATTATTTCGAACATTATGTTCACATCTTGGTTGATATAGATATTATAATATACACAACGTTTCAACGAAGTACACATTGGTTATCATCAGGTGTCCATAGATTGGCTGATATGGATTATCTTATTGATTATTGCGAAATATCCTGTGAAATCAGTTATTGTTCTTTCATGTTGGACTAGCAGTATAACCCGGCGTTGCTCTGGTGTAATGAAAGCTCTAAAACTAATCCATGGTCCTGGAGCTCAGACTCTTTGGACGTTGGCACGAAAGACTAAAAAGCAATAGTTGTTTCCAGTCAAAGCGAAACCGTAGACTGAAAGAAAAATGAATGGATGTCCTGGTATCGATATCAAATAAGTTTTTTTTTTCGTAGTAAACTGAATTTTGAAGGCTAAATAGGTCCTCTAATTAAATGGTATCATGACTGAGACTAAGAACTACAATTATACCTATCTAGAGCCAAACCCGAAGCAAAACCTAAAATAAAAGGGCTGAAAAAATACAGACATACAGGCAGATAAACACACACACACACACACACACACAAACATCTTGCCTTATATATATATATATATATATATATATATTATCGATTTTCTGCACTATTGTATGAACTGAAACCTTGGAACTTCTGAATATCGTTTCTTATGTCTTTGTCTATGAGTGTATCAAATTTGGTTAAAATCGAACCACTCCTTCTATAAACCGATTTTTTCGATTATCGATTTTCGATATTTATCGAGGGTACATCGACACAAAACCTAGCTAAGAACACTCGCAGACTCTTTTAGTACAACAGTGTAAATTTTCAAGAAAATCGGTTCAGCCGTTTCGGAGTCTATAGGTAACGGACACACACACACAGACGCACACACACACAGACGCACACACACACACACACACACACACACACACACACACACACACACACACACACACACAGACAAAGCTCTATTTATAAATAAGTTTACATTTGGATTGTCACTACCAGATCCAAGGATTGAACGTTTGATAATAACACACATATCAACCAAGATGATAATAAAAGTTCCAAATAATTCCAAGATGAACATTTTACTGATGATATAGCAGAATGCAGCCTCCGCTTCTACTTCATCAGTTTTTTTTCTCGTTCTTTCCGCCTGTAGAACAGCCTTCCATTTCCTTGCTTCTCTGAAAACTATAATTTTCAAAGCTTTAAATGAAGCATCAATTGGTATCTTCTATCTTCTTGAATCCGGTTCAGATTTTGTTCTTTCTTCCCAATTTTCAGTTTTGTCTTTTGCTTTCACTCACCGTTATTCCCAACGTACTTGTGGTCTTGCTTGGGTGATATTAATAAAATGAATCCACCAACATTATGTTTGAAGGAAATGAATAGTTATTGTCTAGATACATACACTATGTATATAAAAGGTGCGTCAGAAATACCTCCCACGAATACGATCCTAGAAAATACTCCCATCTGTACTTTTAAAAGTGTGTGCAGAAACAGGGCACCGGCCTTAAGTAGAACAATCATTGAGCCACACTTATCCTGAGACACATATATTTCATTTGCTATCTGCGATCATGTCTCTCAAGAAGTTTCTAATTTCATTGTTCTAATTAACGTTTATCTCCGTAATATTGTCTCCAGTCACGGTTCTGCCATCCATATACACTATTACATTAGATATGCTACTCGATCCGTCTACAGTATTTCATTAGATAGGCTACTCGATCCGTCTACACTTTTACATTAGATAGGCTACTCGATCCGTCTACACTATTACATTAGATAGGCTATTTGATCCGTCTACACTATTACATTAGATAGACTACTCGATTCGACTACACTTTCACATTAGATAGGCTACTCGATCCGTCTACAGTATTTCATTAGATAGGCTACTCGATCCGTCTAAACTGTTATATTAGATAGGCTATTTGATCCGTCTACACTATTACATTAGATAGACTACTCGATTCGACTACACTTTCACATTAGATAGGCTACTCGATCCGTCTACACTATTACATTAGATTGGCTACTCGACCCGTTTACACTAGTACATTAGATAGGCTGCTCGATCCATCTACACTGTTACATTAGATAGGCTACTTGATCCATCTACGCTGTTACATTAGAGAGGCTACTCGATCCATCTACACTGTTACATTAGAGAGGCTACTCGATCCATCTACACTGTTACATTAGCTAGGCTACTCTATACATCTTCACCTTAAAGAGGATGTTTCCCCGATCATTACAATCCTAATCTGTTCAAGTCTATTCGTTATCTTGCTTCCTATCTATATAAAGTAGTTAGGCGCCGTCAGTTTTTAAAGTGCAGTCTGACGCCATGACGTCAAGAAGTGAGTTCCACTCAAACAGCCTCTTCTCGCGAAATACTTCTTTTTGGAATGGACTCCAAAGTGGATGTTTCCCCAATCATTATAATCCCAATATATTCAAGTTTAGCCTCCTATCCATATAAATTATTTGGCACCGTCAGTTTAGAAAGTTCACCATGAAGGAATTCACTTCGCAGAAACTTAAAAACGGCATGCAGTACTGCTTGGCTTTCTCGCCAAAAATTTCGATACGAACATTTTAGATTGTTTGGTTGCCAAAATGAGGAAAGTATAGAGAATTTAGAATGAGATTAAAGAGTGTAATGTTGATTACTCAGGTGTTTGAATGGATTACAACTGATATATTTTGCCACAGAAGTTTCTGGAACATGCAACAAGGCTCTGCATCATGGCACACAAGCAACAGCATCCATTTATGGCCGTCATGCAATTTGTGGGGCCACATCACCTTTACATCTGGCCACCTAACTTTCCAGTCTTAAACCCCACTGATTATTGTGTGTGTTAAGCAGTGATGTGAGATAAAAGATAAACTCCTTGTAAGACACAAGACGAACTGATGTCAAGGATTATGGTAGCATACACCAACTTAAAGCGTGCAAGAGTTTTCGAAGTCGTCTAGAAGCCATGGGTGAAGCTAATGGCGATTTTATCTAATGAATTAATTCTTTTATATTTTAACATATTTTCTGTGTAATTTTGGTAAATATAGCCGTTAAAATGAGATGTTAGTTTTCTCTTTCTATGTGCATCATTTAGACGACAACTCATCCATCGTACCCTGTTGGTTTGACATCTGGGGTGGCCGTACGCGTACGTGTAAGCATGTACAATAATTGCTCTGTTCCAGCGGCCTCTGTCGCGATGTCTTTGATAATCCCACAGTCCTTACCTATTTAGTGCAATGTGGGAGGTGCTGCCACAGGGTTGAATTAGCAGTAAGGGTAGATAGGTTGACCTATCTTCTGTTTCATATACCTTCTCGTTCTATTGAATATTAGTAAATCTTTATATATATATATATATATATATATATATATATATATATATAAACTTATTTATAAATGGAACTTTGTGTGTGTGTGTGTGTGTGTGTGTGTGTGTGTGTGTGTCCGTTACTATAGACTCTGAAACGGCTGAACCGATTTTCTTGAAAATTTATACAGTTGTACTAAAAGCATCTGCGTGTGTTCTTAGCTAGGTACCCCCGATAAATATCGAAAATCGATAATCGAAAAAATCGGTTTATAGAAGGAGTGGTCCGATTTTAATCAAATTTCATACACTCATAGACAAAGACATAAGAAACGATATTCAGAAGTTTCAAGGTTGCAGTTCTTACAATAGTGCAGAAAATCGATAATATATATATATAAAGCAAGATGTTTGTGTGTGTGAGCGTTATCTGTCTGTATGTCCTTTATACAAATCCACAATTTTTATCCGATCTCACAAAACTTCACACAAATATACTTTAGGCTGAGTCTGAGCTCCAGGACCATGGATTAGTTTTAAAGCTTTCATTACACCCGAGCAACGCCGGGCTATACTGCTAGTATATATATATATATATATATATTAGGTTTAGATTTCCGGTTACTTCTAAAGTATTTTTCTTTATTTTTACTGCCGTTGGCCATTTAATGGGCTCGTGGAATTATTACCTTGCTCGGGGTGATGATTCTTATTTTGTAACCTTCAGGAGGCTATTGGGCTTGGCACAAGGTAAACATCACTGTTAAAAAAATGTTCAGTTCTCCGAAACTAATCCTTCTAAGTTGGCTTACGGCCATATCACATTGAATACACCGGTTCTCGCTCGATCACCGAAGTTAAGCAACGTTGAGCCTGGTCAGTACTTTGATGGGTGAACGCTTAGGAATACCAGGTACTCTAAGCGTTCAGTGACGGATGTGCGTTGTGTTGCAGTGGATATCGGCTCGGAAAGAGAAGTCGGTGAGCTGCGTTCGAATTCCAGTTGAATACCCTGCATTCACTTAAGCACTGGTACCCTTGGGAAAGGTATTAATCCGTCCCTTCCATCCAGGTATGGGTTAAATAACAAGGTAGACTCTGCCCTTAAAAACAAATCCCAATGAATCTTGATAGTCGAAAAGAAAAAGTATTACTAGACAGAAACTTATATATAAAACAACAATAAATTGTTGAAAGAAAAAGGTATTACCAGCAATAAAAAATATTTATTTGGCAATAAATGACCCACCGAGGTTGATATGCCATAAAACAAAACAAACAACCTTTTGAGTTACTCCAGTGATTCGGAATTTACTTCTTCCCCATTTTAAGACGCTTCCTGAGTGGAAACGGGTCGTTAGAACGGAAAAAATGTCGCCCCGATTGTTAAGGCGGTCTGCAGAGATAGCGAATGAGAAGCCGAAGTGCCGATTTCTCCGTATAATATACCGTCATGTTTTACATGTAGTATGCTATTAATATTAATAATAATATTCAAACAAGATAAAGTCCAGAGGTTTAAATAATAAGTAACATCAATTGTAATTAGTTGATTTTCTATTCTTTTTATCGATTACTTTAGGTTCGATTGATCTCTTTAATTGCGTGACGTTTACTTGACATTGTTGTCGGTAATTACGATAAATGAAGTGAGAGTAGAGTGTTGTTAGTGACACATCGCTAGGGACACGACAGCCACATTATTGATAAAATGACAAAGCGAATTACTATCGCAATAAAACGACCAGACATAACAAGAGCGTTGAAGCCAATCAATCAACATGTGGTTAAAAGTATAGATTAAGTCTTTCGGAGTTGATCGAAATTAAACATTGTCTGTCAATCAAACACTTGGTAATAATTTAGTGTTTTACTAATACGAGGTCCAGTACTATAGATTACGAATTAAGATACACACACACACACACACACACACACACACACACACACACACACACACACACACAGAGTGAGAGAGAGAGAAAGAGAGAGAGAGGCTCATAAATGAATATAGGTACAAAGAGTTTATCTCTTTAAAAGAGCAGATTCATGTCGACTTCGAAATTTCGTAAGGGCATCTTTATGATGTTCTCAGTTGTCAGGACTGTTTGAGTTTGCTCTATTAAAGAGATAAACTATCTGTACCTTCCAACGCTCTATCTACGAGGGTCATTCAATAAATAAGTTGAAGTTTTTGGTTAAAGAACTTCTAATACAGATAGAAGCTTACTTTTTTTTAATTTTTCAACGTAGTCACACACTTTCCCATCTGTGCACAAGCTTCCTTACCCTCTCAGCGTAAAAATCTTTGGACCGATATCTCAGCGAATTGCTCCCAGCACTTTTGACTTCATCGTAACTTTCAAACTTCGTGCCTTTCGTGAAAGCTTTCAAGGGAGCTAACAGGTGGAATTCTGAAGGAGCAAGATCTGGGCTGTAAGAGGGACAAGGGAGCAATTCCCAACCCAGCTCGTTGATGGTCTGCACCGTTTGGGCTGCTGTGTGAGGCCTTGCGTTGTCTTGAGGCAAGTCTACTTCATGTGACTGATGACCACTGCGTTTGTTCTTTATGTCCTTGCAATGTCATCCACTGTCACCCTTCTGTCAGACTGAATGAGGTCATTGACTGATTTGATCACCTCAGGAGACCTCACTTCTGTAGGCCTCCCAGGCCTGTCTTCATCCTCAACATTGCTCCGTCCTTCTTTAAACAATTTAGCCCACTTGTAGACATTTCTTTTGGCTGAAAGATGCGGCAAGATTCACAGTTGACATTCTTCTATGAATTTAAACTGCTTTGCACCCTTCAGCAACCAAAACTTGATAACTGACCTTTGTTCAATCCTGGAGCATGCTTCTTGGTCGGCTATCTTTGTTAATTTCCAAATCTCTCAAAGATTTTTTCAATCTGCAAAAAAATTTAAATCCCTTTGAAAAAGAAGTAAAGGAAACTTTAAAAAAAAAGTTATCTTCTATCTGTATTAGAAGTCCTTATATCGAAAAGTTCACCTTATTATTTTCACAATTAATTGATGTCAAGCAATTTACAATAAAAAACACTGCTTGTCAAAATACATTTTATCAGTAATAACCGCTGAAAAACAGCAGCATTGGCGCTAAATATTTTTCAAAATTAAACACTATATATATATATATATATATATATATATATAGATAGATAGATAGATAGATAGATAGATAGTAATTTAGAAAATTTCATAAAGAAAAAACACGTCAGAAATTTAAATAGCATTATACAAAACAAGATCATTAATAAAGGATGTACCTGCAGGAACAAAACTTAACATGACTTAATCAACCAAAGACACTTTTAAAACCAGATGGTACAATCACAGGTTTTAATTTAAAATAGAAAACTTAAAAATTGTACAGAATTGGCTAACCACGTGTAGAAATTGAAATTGAAATATATGAAAAAAACCAGACATAACGTGGAGTATAGCGAAAACAGCCAAGCCTTACAACGGTGGCAAAATATGTAGACTGTGCCAGGAAGAAAAGTTAGCGATTATGATATTCCCAAACAAAAATGAATTATTGAATGAAAGAGCAAAAATTATGACTAAGTGTAACCATACTAAAAAATGCCCGTTAGGTTCATACAACCATGGATGAAAATGATATAATTTCTTCTAATTCTTAAAGGTACGCGTTCAAAAATACCCCGTTATATGAGCTTACAAATAAATCCCCGTTACGTGAGTGTTCTTAAAAAAAAAACAACCGTAAAATCAGTTATTGCAAATCGCCTGAAGACACCACATGCTAGAAACCTAGGTTTTTTTTAGTTATGACTAGTTTATAAATAAAGAACACACACACACACACACACACACACATATATATATATATATATATATATATATATATATATAGAGAGAGAGAGAGAGAGAGAGAGAAGAAACCAAATATAAGAAAAAAATTAGGCAGACACGTTATCTCATGATAAATCTAAAGTATGGGCCTATTTCAGGCGAACCATCATCAGATTCCGTTTTTATAGTACAGAAGATTATATATATATATATAAAATCACTTTCAATCAGAACGAAGCTGATTTTGTCGATCTGAGTCATAATTATAAACATTCAGTATTTTAAAAAATTCATACGACTGTCTTATATGAAAGATCTACATTAGTATATGTCCCAGCTATACGAAATGGCGAAAAACGAATAAACATATATACTTTATACGGGAAAATCTTCAGTATTTTCAAACTTCTTTTTTTATGTTCTGTTTCCCAGTCTTTCGTTGCTCATATAAACCTTATTCTTTTATACAATCTTGTTCCGTAGGTTATGCGCTGATTTCACCCTTCCTCTAAACTTTCGGTACTCTTTTCTTGGTTTCTAACGTGATTTTCCTGTTTCTTAATACTTTTCAGACATTTTCAAAGGCATCGTTCTTATCAGAATGTATCTTCGGATTTCGGTGTCGCTTTGCCCTCTTCTGTCAAAGCAGTTTATAGATATCTGAATTTTGGTACTTGCTTGATTTTGCAAATTTGCATGTTGGTTGGTTGGCTGTATTTGCTTTTAATATGCTTTTCGGCCTATTAAATTCTATGGGGCTTTTAATGCCGAGTTATTAATATTTTGAACGCAATTTTATTTTATTTTTAGAGATAATAATAGTTTTACTGGTACCTTTTATGGGGTCTGCACTTCAACAGTCATCAGCCCGAAAAAGTAAACAACCAAAAATAAAATGAATTGCAACATAACTCATTGACCCAAACCAAATATTACCATTCCTCACTTTAGTGATATCCTGGGTCATCCTTTATTCACTAACAGTGAATAAAGACACTAATTCGTTGAAGCAAACGAGGATTAAAGAATCTCAATGAAACACAAAAACTGGCACATTAAAATGATCCACCGAATACTCTCTCTCTTTGGATGACTTAAAATTGGATAAATTAAAATGCTAATGAAATACTAAATTATTCATTAAGATGCTAATGAACTATTAAATTATTCATCTTTGTTTAGTAGAAGTTCAGAATGTACAAAAGTACGTAATTTGCAGGGATGCCTTACTTTAAAGCAACTAAAATAGTGAAAAGTTAGTGAAATAAGAAAAGAAACGAGAAAGAATATTGAAAATAAAACTTATTGAGTATTCAGTCATTCAGTTAAGTGACGTGCTTCTCTTGCTACAACGTAAATAATGAATAAATGAAAATGATAATGAATTACAAAAGAATTCAATGACAGAATCGTTTCAAAATGACGATTGCGAGTGTCAAGTAATAGAGTATGAGTTTGAGTTTTGTTTCAACCTCCGTGGGTAATCTAATTCCAAAAAAGTGGGGTTTCAAGGGGTTTTTTTTAATGTTTGTTTACAGTGAGAAAATTGATTTAGTCAGATTTTAATAAAATAATTTTTGTTTTTATTTGATTTTGATTTTGGAAAACTGAAACTGTCGTCTAGTTTTGTATTCAAAAATGTTTTGCTGAGAATGTTTTCCTTCAAATATGTGTTATCCTAATATTTTTTTCTTCAAAAATGTATTATCGGTAATATTATTTTCTTCAAAAGGTATATTTTTCTTTAAAAATGTATATTTCTACTCTCATAGTGTTTTAACTATTTACTCATAGCTGGGACCCTAACGAATGCTACTACTCCAGGTCAGGGTGGACCTGGGAATAACAGCAATTAAGAGGTGGTTCCATGATTCTCACAACCTCCCAATCAGAGACCTTGCTGCTGGATGAAGTTTTCCGTCATGCCCAGGATCGTCAAGAAATTGAAGAATCAAATTTTTCCGATAATGGTGAAAATATGAAAACTCATAAACAAGAATTCTGAGAACCCTGGATGTTATGCCAGAATTCGTCATCCGAGGCCACAATTTAAACAATATAAGGTACGCAGATGACACAGTGCTGATAGCAGACACAGAAAGAAAACTACAAGACCTCCTATAGAAGCCCGCTGAGGAGAGTGATAAGAAAGGACTACATATAAACTGAAAGAAAACCAAATGCATCGTCATCATCAAAAAGGGCAGCCCAAAATGTCAATTACAGGTGAGGGACTCTAAAATCAAGCAGGCATAGAAATTTAAATACCTGGGAAGTGTTCTAACAGAAGACGGAAAGCGCAACACTGAGATCCGAAGGCGAATGGGCATGGCGAAAGAAGCATTCCAGAAGTTGAGTAAAGTATTAAGAAACAGGACAATTTCACTATAAACAAAGAAGAGAGTACTGGATTGCTATGTGTTGTCAGTTCTTCAATATGGCAGTGAATCTTGGAAAATGTCTTCGAAGATGAAGAAAAAACTTGAAGCAACTGAAATGTGGTTCTACAGAAGGATGCTGCGGATATCATGGACCGAGCATGTGAGCAATGATGACGTTTTGGAAAGAATGGAGACGCAAAGGAAATTAATACTGAGCATCAGGAAGAGAGAGCTGAATTTCCTGGGACATGCAATGAGGAAGGAAGTCTTGGAGAACCTGATACTAACAGGCCAGATAGAGGGAAAAAGAGACGGGAAAGCAACGGATAATATATTTGAAGGATCTAATCAGGTGGATGACGGAACTAGGGTTGCATGGTGTAACAGGAGAAGGCGTGCTAAGAGCCACCAGGGACAGGGTGACGTGGAAAGCCATGACCGCCTACGTCCTGAAGGGACAGGGCACATAGAAGCAGAACCTCCTACACACTAGTGGCGGTCATGCCTTGATTCAGGTTAAATGATTGAACCAATTTCATTCTTATCTTCAAGTGCCATGGTTCTCCACCACATAGGCGATCATGTCTATCTTCATTGACTGATTTGTGACTTTCTTTTTTTACCGAATATCTACAGCTTGAGACAATTTTGTGTAAGGATAATGATTTCTTCTTTTTTGCAATAATTTTTCAAATATTAAAATATATAAATCTTGAAATAAATATAACTTGACTTGTATAAAGACATACCTTTTTGAAGATATATATCTATTTTATATTTGAAAAACCTTAAAAAAAGTCATACATACTGTTGAAATATTGTTTAACATAGTAAAACATTATGATATTTTTTCTTTATCTTTTCTTAAATCGGGCTCTTCTCTTTAACTGTTGAAAAATATTAGATTTACAGAAATCAGTGTTTATTATTATTATTATTATTATTATTATGTCATTTTTCATCATATTTCGATTTCTGCTTTGGTCTCACTATCAACCAAGTCTGCGGGGAGACCTAAGGCAGGTAGTGGCGTGTTGTTATGGCTCCATTTCATGTTTTTCTATCTTCCCTATCATCTCCAGCATTACATAGATAAAGTTTTCCTTAGTGTGTGGGCTGTGCTTAATAAGACAATTTTTTGTATAACTCTTAAGCTGGGGTTTCCAGGGATTCTTTCAATGTGTTGTTTTGTTCCATTTTTTATCATTCCAAGTGCACCTACTATCACTGGCACAACTCTTGTTTTCAATTTCCACATTTTGTCTATTTCAATTTCCAGGTCTTTATATTTTGACAGTTTTTCAAATTCCTTGATTGCTATGTTACAATCCGCTGGACAAGCCATATCAATTAATAGACAAGTTTTCTCCTTCTGGTTTTTAACAATAATGTCTGACCTGTTTGCTTCAATTTTTCTGTCTGTGTAGATGGTGTAATCCCATAGAATGGTTACATCTTCTATTTCTGTAACCGGTGCTGGGTGATGTTCATACCAGTGTTTGCCTACAGCTTTTCCATAATGTTTGCATATTGCCCAATGTAAATATTGCCCAACTCTATCGTGGCGATTTTTATATTCATTTGGGGCAAGCACAGAACAGCCTGAGATTAGGTGGTCTATTGTTTCTTGGTGTTTATCACAAAACCTGCATTTTGGATCCATATTATTATGCATAATATTTGCCTGAAAGTTTCTCGTGAAAAGACTTTGGTCTTGTGCTGCAAGAATAAAGCCTTCAGTTTCGGACTTTAATCCAGATGCACGTAACCATCGATGAGTATTAAATTTGTCAACATTAGATTTATTGGCACGTACTGGATATTGGCCATGCAGAGGTTTGTCTTGCCAGCGCTGTTTCATCTGTTCAAGAGCTTTATCTTTGGCTTTCATTTTCATATTCTTTGCCGCAATAGCCGACTCTTGGCTTCCGTTCTGCTTTTCTACAGAATCTACTAACTGTAAATCTTGTTTGAATTTACTGCCTTCTTTTATTATTGAATATTTTTACTTTCTTTCTTCATGTTGCCTTACTAATTGTAACATCCAATCCTTTGTTGTTTCTATGTATGTTAGTAAGCCAATAGTTGTTGTCTTGTATGACAATTCCAGCTGAATATGACCTCTTCCACCTTCTTTACTGGGTATGTATAGACGATCTACATCAGCCTTTGGATGATGTATCTTATGCTTAGAAAGAAGCTTTCTTGTTTTAGCATCCATTCGCCTGATGTCGTTTAGAGTCCAGTTTAAGATGTTAAAGCTATATTGGACAACTGGGATTGCAAGGCTATTAATGGCCATATCTCTGTTCTGTGAATTTAATTCAGTTTTTAATATCATTCGTAGCCTTCTATAGTACTCTTTACGCACTATTTCTTTCATTTTTTTATGGTGAATGTTTTCACTCTCATTTACACCTAGGTATTTATAAGCTTCTTCTGGTTTCAATTCTTTTATTGTTACAGCAGGGTCTAGGCTAATTGAGGATGTTTCTTGTATTGATCCACGTAAAACTGTAGCTTTAGCACATTTATTCAAATTAAATTTCATTCCAATGTCTTCGCTGAAGCATTTTACAGTTTGCAGAAGACCTTCCAGTTCATTATCATTCTTAGCATATAACTTCAAGTCATCCATGTAAAATAGATGGCTTATTTTCTTTTGTCCTATTTTATAACCACATTCTGTCTTGTTAAGTTGACTGGTTAGTGCTATTAATGATATGCAGAATAGTAAGGGAATTATTATTATTATTAGTAAGGGAATTATTAGTATTATTATTACTATTATTAGTAAGGGAATTATTATTATTATTATTATTATTATAATCTGACTTCTGCTATGGTTACACTACCTACCAATTCTGCACAAAGACCTAAAGCAGGTACATGTGTGTTATAATGTTTACATTTCATTTGTTTTTCTATCTTCCATAACACCACCAGCGTTACATGGATCATATTCGGCTTAGACTTATTTAAAATGTTTTCTTGCATATCTAATAAGCTGGCATATCAATGGATTCTTTACATGTATTGTTTTATTACATTTTTTATAATTCCAAGCGCAGTACCATTCTTGTTTTAAATTTCCCCAAGTTTTGTATATTAATTTACAGGTCTTCATTATTATTATTATGTCATTTTTCATCATATTTCGATTTCTGCTTTGGTCTCACTACCAACCAAGTCTGCAGGGAGACCTAAGGCAGGTAGTGGCGTGTTGTTATGGCTCCATTTCATGTTTTTCTATCTTCCCTATGATCTCCAGCATTACATAGATAAAGTTTTCCTTAGTGTGTGGGCTGTGCTTAATAAGACAATTTTTTGTATATCTCTTAAGCTGGGGTTTCCAGGGATTCTTTCAATGTGTTGTTTTGTTCCATTTTTTATCATTCCAAGTGCACCTACTATCACTGGCACAACTCTTGTTTTCAATTTCCATATTTTTTCTATTTCAATTTCCAGGTCTTTATATTTTGACAGTTTTTCAAATTCCTTGATTGCTATGTTACAATCCGCTGGACAAGCCATATCAATTAATAGACAAGTTTTCTCCTTCTGGTTTTTAACAATAATGTCTGACCTGTTTGCTTCAATTTTTCTGTCTGTGTAGATGGTGTAATCCCATAGAATGGTTACATCTTCTATTTCTGTAACCGGTGCTGGGTGATGTTCATACCAGTGTTTGCCTACAGCTTTTCCATAATGTTTGCATATTGCCCAATGTAAATATTGCCCAACTCTATCGTGGCGATTTTTATATTCATTTGGGGCAAGCACAGAACAGCCTGAGATTAGGTGGTCTATTGTTTCTTGGTGTTTATCACAAAACCTGCATTTTGGATCCATATTATTATGCATAATATTTGCCTGAAAGTTTCTCGTGAAAAGACTTTGGTCTTGTGCTGCAAGAATAAAGCCTTCAGTTTCAGACTTTAATCCAGATGCACGTAACCATCGATGAGTATTAACTTTGTCAACATTGGATTTATTGGCATGTACTGGATATTGGCCATGCAGAGGTTTGTCTTGCCAGCGCTGTTTCATCTGTTCAAGAGCTTTATCTTTGGCTTTCATTTTCATATTCTTTGCCGCAATAGCCGACTCTTGGCTTCCGTTCTGCTTTTCTACAGAATCTACTAACTGTAAATCTTGTTTGAATTTACTGCCTTCTTTTATTATTGAATATTTTTTCTTTCTTTCTTCATGTTGCCTTACCAATTGTATCATCCAATCCTTTGTTGTTTCTATGTATGTTAGTAAGCCAATAGTTGTTGTCTTGTATGACAATTCCAGCTGAATAAGACCTCTTCCACCTTCTTTACGGGGTATGTATAGACGGTCTACATCAGCCTTTGGATGAAGCATCTTAGGCTCAGAAAGAAGCTTTCTTGTTTTAGCATCCATTCGCCTGATGTCGTTTAGAGTCCAGTTTAAGATGTTAAAGCTATATTGGACAACTGGGATTGCAAGGCTATTAATGGCCATAACTATGTTCTGTGAATTTAATTCAGTTTTTAATATCATTCGTAGCCTTCTATAGTACTCTTTACGCACTATTTCTTTCATTTTTTTATGGTGAATGTTTTCACTCTCATTTACACCTAGGTATTTATAAGCTTCTTCTGGTTTCAATTCTTTTATTGTTACAGCAGGGTCTAGGCTAATTGAGGATGTTTCTTGTATTGATCCACGTAAAACTGTAGCTTTAGCACATTTATTCAAATTAAATTTCATTCCAATGTCTTCGCTGAAGCATTTTACAGTTTGCAGAAGACCTTCCAGCTCATTATCATTCTTAGCATATAACTTCAAGTCATCCATGTAAAATAGATGGCTTATTTTCTTTTGTCCTATTTTATAACCACATTCTGTCTTATTAAGTTGACTGGTTAATGCTATTAATGATATGCAGAATAGTAAGGGAGATAAAGAATCACCTTGAAATATACCTCTTTTGATGTTTATTTCATCAGACTTATAGGTTCCATTTATATGATTGAGGTAAAGGGTTGTTTTCCATATAGACATGCACTGTTTGATGAAATTGATGATGACGGGCGATATCTTGTATATATTTAAAGTCTTTAAAATCCAGTCATGTGGCACACTATCGAATGCCTTTCGATAGTCTATCCAGGCTGTACTAAGATTTTTCTTTGTACTGTAGCAGTTTTCCAGGATCATTTTGTTAATCAGCAATTGGTCTTTACAACCATAACAGCCACGTTTGCACCCTTTTTGTTCAAGCGGTATCATGTCATTTCTTTCTAAGAATAAATATGTCTGTTTTGTTAAAATAGATGTTAATAGTTTATATGTTGTCGGAAGACACGTAATTGGTCTGTAGTTTTTCGGGTTGTTTGTGTCACCATTCTTGGGTAGAAGAAATGTAATTCCTTTGGTCATCCATGCAGGAATTTTAGTGGGATCGTCAACCATCTCTTGAAGTTCTTTGGCTAGTTTTTATGTGCTGCATTTAAATAATATAGCCAAAAGTTAGGAATTTTATCTATACCTGGGAATTTCCAATTGTGTGCTTTTTTAGTGCATATTTAACATCATCTTCTGTAATTCCAGACCATGTCTGTTCGGGTTTATTTTTCATTCGTTCTATCTCTTGCGTAATCCAATGTACTTCCTTGCTAAGTTCGTTAGGGCAAGCCCATATCTTTTCCCAGAACTGTGTGACTTCTTCCATTCTGGGGGGTACTGTCACTTCAATTCTTTTTTACCTATTTCCCTGTAAAATCTCTTTGTATCAGTCTGAAAAATCTTGTTTTGTCTGTAAAATCTTGCTCTTTTCTCATAGCGTCTTATTCTTTGAGCCTTCAGTTGGATTTTTTGCTTTATTTTTTCTTTATTTGATAAGACTTCATTTTCATTCCTGATGTTATATTTTCTTTCGGCTTCTCTGCTTTTCCTAGTTCTTACATTTATTCCTCTACTCAGTTCATCCAGTATTGATAATTCACTTCTAAGTTGTTCGATTTCTTTTTCTATTTTTCTTTTCCAAGGTGGATCTTCACGTCTACGAGACTGCCTTGTTTTTATTTTGATATTTAATTTTTTTGTTGCTGCTGTTGCTGATGCATATATTATTTCGTTAAGATTTGTATGAGGGTTTTCATCCAGTATTGATTTCAGTGCTGCATTGTAGAGTTTAATAGTACGGAGGTTATGTTTTATTATTATTATTATTATTATTATTATTATTATTATTATTATGTCATTTTCCATCATATTTCGATTTCTGCTTTGGTCGCACTACCAACCAAGTCTGCGGGGAGACCTAAGGCAGGTCTTGGCGTGTTGTTATGGCCCCATTTCATGTTTTTTCTATCTTCCCTATCATCCCTAGGGTTACATAGATAAAGTTTTCCTTAGTGTGTGGGCTGTACTTAATAAAACATTTTTTTGTATATCTCTTAAGCTGGGGTTTCCAGGGATTCTTTCAATGTGTTGTTTTGTTCCATTTTTTATCGTTCCAAGTGCACCTACTATCACTGGCACAACTCTTGTTTTCAATTTCCACATTTTTTCTATTTCAATTTCCAGGTCTTTATATTTTGACTGTTTTTCAAATTCCTTGGTTGATATGTTGCAATCCGCTAAACAAGCCATACCAATTAATAGACAAGTTTTCTTTTTCTGGTTTTTAACAATAATGTCTGGCCTGTTTGCTTCAATTTTTCTGTCTGTGTAGATGGTGTAATCCCATAGAATGGTGACATCTTCTATTTCTGTAACGGGTGCTGGGTGATGTTCATACCAATGTTTGTTTACAGATTTTCCATAGTGTTTGCACATTGTCCAATGTAAATATTGCCCAACTCTATCGTGGCGATTTTTATATTCATTTGGGGCAAGCACAGAACAGCCTGAAATTAGGTGGTCTATTGTTTCTTGGTGTTTATCACAAAACCTGCATTTTGGATCCATAATATTATGCATAATATTTGCCTGAAAGTTTTTAGTGAAAAGAATTTGGTCTTGTGCTGCATGAATAAAGCCTTCAGTTTCAGACTTTAATCCAGATGCACGTAACCATCGATGAGTATTAACTTTGTCAACATTGGATTTATTGGCACGTTCTGGATATTGGCCATGCAGAGGTTTGTCTTGCCAGCGTTGTTTCATCTGTTCAAGGGCTTTATCTTTGGCTTTCATTTTCATATTTTTGTCGCAATAGTTGGTTCTTGGCTTCTGTTTTGATTTTCTACAGAATCTACTAACTGTAAATCTTGTTTGTATTTACTGACTTCTTTTATTATTGAATATTTTTTCTTTCTTTCTTCATGTTGCCTTACCAATTGTATCATCCAATCCTTTGTTGTTTCTATCTATGTTAGTAAGCCAACAGATGTTGACTTGTATGACAATTCCAGCTGAATAAGACCTCTTCCACCTTCTTTACGGGGTATGTATAGACGGTCTACATCAGCCTTTGGATGATGCATCTTAGGATTAGAAAGAAGCTTCCTTGTTTTAGAATCCATTCGCCTGATATCGTTTAGAGTCCAGTTTAAGATGTTGAAACTATATTGGATAACTGGGATTGCAAGGCTATCAATGGCCATAATTCTGTTCTGAGAATTCAATTCAGTTTTTAATATCATTCGTAGCCTTCTATAGTACTCTTTACGCACTATTTCTTTCATTTTATGGTGAATGTTTTCACTCTCATTTACACATAGGTATTTATAAGCTTCTTCTGGTTTCAATTCTTTTATGGTCTAAGATAATTGAGGATGTTTCTTGTTGGGGTTTCCAGGCATTCTTTCAATGTGTTGTTTTGTTCCATTTTTATCATTCCAAGTGCACCTACTATCACTGGCACAACTCTTGTTTTCAATTTCCACATATTTCTATTTCAATTTCCATGTCTTTTTATTTTGACAGATTTTCGAATTCCTTGGTTGCTATGTTACAATCCGCTGGACAAGCGTTTCAATTAATAGGCAATTATTATTATTATTATTATACATTTGCATATTCAGAATAGATGTCTGCTTATTACTTGAGATTCAGTGACAGCAAATCTTTTCTCAAACAAATTTCCAGGCAATATTTGAACATCCATGCATTAATGAGGTTTTACTTATATTATTTATATCCATAAAAGTGACGAGGGTGGACGTTGTGCAAGTATTTGTTTATTTGATAGATTCGACTTAGCGTTTGCATTTTGCAGTCTATCTCGACGGTAGTTGCGCTCAGATGTAGATCAAAATTTTACAACGCTAACGACAGCTTAAAATTTTTCAGAAAGCCAAAATTAAGGATAGAAAAAAATATATTATCACCTCACAAAATCAGGGTTCAGTTTATGTAATGATTATAATATAGAATCGATCACCCTACTTTATATTATCTATATCTATATATGTTGCCCTTCCCCCTCCCATCCTAATCCAATAGAGACATTCTACATTGTTATCTATATCTATAAAAGTGACGAGTTCGGACGTTGTATAAGTATTTGCTTTGTAAATTCATCATTTTTCTTTCTATTCTTATTATTCCTTATGTGCGCTGTGGTGCATTGGATATCGGCTCGAAACGAGAAATCGGGGAGCTGAGTTCGAATTCCAGTTGAATTCATTGCATTCAATTACGCGCAAATACCCTTGGGAAAGGTAGTAATCCGTCTATTCCTTCCAGTTATTGGTTAAATAACAAGACAGATTGGGTTCTATAGCCTTGGTCGGCAACCAGTCTACCGTAGAAAGCAACGGCAATCTACTGCAGGATAATCTTCTGCCCAGTCAGTCATGTCTCTTTCGAGACATGATCGCCCAAGCGTGTATCATGTATGGCACTTAACTGACTGACTGATTCCTTAAATTACCCGAGCGCAACCGGGCTAAACTGCGAGTTTCCTATATAGTTCATCTGATCTCGATTGCCTGTATGAGACAGTTTCTAGAATCTCAACAATTATGAATCCTATTGTAATGTTCATGTGCCAAATTATCACTTTCTCATTCGGTGCTTCCATACTTTATTCCAGTCTAATGCGAGTAAATTATACCATTTAGTCGGCTGTGACAGCCACGTCTTCACCATATTTTTTTCCGTTATTTATAGTTCACGTTTTCTCTGTGTTCGTAATACAAACAAAAAATGTTCCACTTAGCTACTTCCCAAGAACTGTAATTTCGTGGAATAGACTCCTGCGGGGATACTTTCCTGGACTCTACAATTTTAACCTCTTCAAACCAAGACTCAGTCATTATCTACTCTCTTCATCCTCATCATCATCGTTACATCTTACTAGCACTTCTTTCATTCATAAATCATTCAGCTGTAACCTTTTACCCTGATTTGCTTTTCATCATTGTACAGGATGTGCATTGTGGTGCAGTGGATATCCGCTCGGAGTGAGATATCGGGAAGCCGAGTTCGAATTCCAGTTGAATTCCCTGCATTCACTTAGGAAAAGTATTAATCAGTCTCTTCCCTCCAACTATGGGTTAAATAACAAGACAGATTGGGTTCTATAGCCTTGGCTGGTAATCATTATACCGCAGAAAGTAATGGCAACCTCCTACGGGATAATCTTCAGTCAATCATGTCTTTTTCGGTACATGATCGCCCAAATTGGGTAGATATTAATATTAAACTTTCAGAATTTATTTTTTTTTGGTGGGGATAGGGGATAGTCGGTCTATATTAGCGACACCAGACAGAATGCACTCTCCACAGGAAGGTAATTTCAATATTTTGTTGTTCACTTTCGAATTTCGGTCAGAAGAAACTATGATGCATTTTAACAGGAAATTTTCAGATTTCTTCAGTGTGGAGGGGTAGCATGGAGTAAAAAATAAAATAATCATATTCATCCAGATATCCCATGATGCATCCAGATATCCCATGATGCATTAAAGTCGTAGAGGCACCACATGTACCGCAGCCAGAGTTGAAGTCATCGGGTACGACTGCCTGACGGAGCCCAATTCTTTCTAGGCATTTAGAGTTTTCTTTCTAGACCAAGACAATAGAACCCAGTTTATCTTTTTTATTTTCCCCAAGTTTGTGGAAGAAGAGATGGATTAGATAGTATGAGCGCATAAGTGAATGTAATGTATCCGACTGGAATTCGAACTCTGCTCTCCGATTCCTCAATCCGAGCCGCTATCCACTACTCCAGCATAATTATAGTAATTGATATAGTAGTAGTAATATTCACAGTTGTAGTCGTAAGCATAACTGTTTTACCTTTCATGTTTTTATAGACATTTTTGTTATGCGTTCTTTAAATTTGTGCTGTTTGTCATTTCTTTCCTTTATATATTTTATAATAAAATGCATTAAAGCCGCGACTCGTATCGAAATGGACATTTTTTTTTAAAATTACGTTCCCGATCTGCGGTTGTCTCACAAAATATTAAAGAGAAAAATGGAAAGAAAGTTTAAAGAACAAACCGCCATTTATTTTCTTTCTTCCTTTTGCTTGTTTGCTTTTCCTATCTTTCTTGATTGCCTTCTTTCTTTCTTTCTTTCTTTCTTTCAAACGTTATTGTCTTTATCAAATATCTTCCTATTTCTTTCTTATTTTGATTCTTTTCTTTTTGTTTCTTTTGAACGTTACTGAATTTATCAGATAACTCCTTCTTTCTTTATTTTGTATTTTGTTTGTTTCTCTCTTTCTATCTATCGATAGTTACTGTCTTTATCAAATGTCTCCATATTTCTTCCTTCCTTTCTATCATTGATCGTCATCGCTTCCATCGCTTCCTTATTCAACAATAAAAGCGACAAACAATTCAAGTCAGAAATTGTTCCTTATGCAAACGAACTAATGTCCATTTTCCCGATAAATTGCATTAGACCCAATGATTTTTCCACACGATTCACACCCTTTTTAAGAGAAACACAACATACACTATTGATTCGCGAGCATCAAAATTGCTCATGAAAATCTACGCAGAGAGAAAGAGAGGTGGGTAAGCAAAATGGCGCTTGATTAGACGCGCTATGAATATATGTATCAGTGCGTTCGTGTAGACGCCTCTTCAAGTGTGTTTACGAAGGTTGGCTGAAAAGTTCATAAGCTGACTATGAAGGAATGATACTAGAGCTGTGAAATCTTGAATCTATTAATTTAAACTCTTATTATTAATAACTCTATTGTTACTTTCCAGGTAAACCGATATCTGATCGTTTGTCAAATAGTCATCAGCAGCGTAATGATTGCGTTACTGCTTCCCAGCCAAGTGTTTCATAGACGATAGTCAAATCAACACAATTGGGAAAGTTGGTTGGTTGATTTTGTTTAGCGGCATATCAATCTCTATGAGTTATTTAATACAAATATCAACATATTTAGAACAATTTATGGCTTCAATTTTTATTATAATTATGTATTGCAAGTATTTTTTCGTATTCTTGTATCACCGAGGTAAATACGATACACAGAGGAAGTGCGATATTTTTCAGCACAATATCCAGTGCTAAACGGCTATACACCGAATAGTACAATAGTTACAATGACAGACATGACAGAAATTACCACAGGGAGAGGGTGATTTAGATGTCAATAGTCACCGACATAATCAGTCCAAATATTACTCAAATGACCCTTGAATATTACGCCTCGAATGCTACTAATCTTTACTTAAAAAGACTATTCCACTGTTAACAGCGCTGCAGGGATGTCAGCCACTCTACAACACATCCCCAAAACAGAGGCTATTAAATCCCCTGAAAACCAAACGATATTTGCATTCTTTTGAGCATAGAAGGTGGGGTGTTTTCAGTGCATGTAATTTTTCTTTGTCTCTGACCCAAATTTACAAACCATTTGACTTAGAAAACATTTAAGGGAACCATCTGGATCTGCCTCAAACGATTTCACATTATTCCGAGAGGTGTGATTTTCATCCAGTATAAGAAGACGTTGCAGTCACCTAGCAGAAACCATCGTCATGCCAAGTTCATTGCGAATAATATGTTAAATTCTCAAACAGAATATGTTAATAGGTTTGGTTATTTGATTTATAGCCAATCGGTTGTCACCCATCACCATATCGAAGTTTGCCTCTGTAGTGTTTGCAAGAGGAACTCAAGACCATTGGTTATCTTCAAGACATTCCCTTCCCCTCTTCAATTTAGTTTCTCACATTTGCACTGTTTTTTTACGCTGCAGTGTCATCCCCTAACGTAGCAACCATGTCAACATAAATATCCTTGCTGGTTAATCGCTTCTGTTGCAGTTATTAGATACCAATACGATGCCACCTTTTGTCCACTTTCAAGACATAACGCTACTAGTTACATCTGAATCTTCTAACAGATTATTTGGAAAGAAACAATGTTCTTCTTATTAAGAAAAATTGAAACTAATTCATGCAAGATCTCACAGCTTCATTTCCTCATAGACAGCCTGTGAACATTTAAGTCAAACTTCATAGATATTTGCCCATCTTTGGTTCCTCTGTTAAAAAGATTATGTTGCGTCAAACTTTCAAGCAAGTAGTGATTACCTTGGTTGAGAACAGAATTCGAACGCTTATTACTCTGTGATATTTCATTTTACACGAACAAAAAGAATCTTTCTCAGTGAACGAGTACGTCCTGGTGGGGACATATTATAAATGTATATATCCTAAAGAATAATAAATATGCATTTGTGTTTGTGAAAACACACACACACACACACACACACATATATATATATATATATATATATATATCCAGTGGTTTGTAGGGCGTGTGTTTATAAATCGGTTGATTTTAGTATCCACTATATATATATGTGTGTGTGTGTGTGTGTGTGTGTGTGTGTGTGTGTGTGTGTGTGTGTGTGTGTGTGTGTGCATCCAAACAAATAAAGAACGGAAAAAAATTACAACGTTCAAAACATTAATTTAATACAGTGTTCAATATAAAAATAGAGCGATGAATATTTATTATTAATTATAACTTTAGAATATGTAGAAAGTACCAATTACGACAAAATTGTACATTTTTTGTTTCGATATGTCTCATCAAATTGTTAATAATACTGATGATAAACGTTTATTACCATCATTATTAAAAACCTGATGAGACATTGTTCTTTCAATGTCGAAACAAAATGTGCAATTTTGTAGTAGTTTGTAATTTGTACATGTTTTAAAGTATAATTAATATTTATATATATACATACACACTTATATACATACAAACAAACACACACAAATATATACACACACACACACACACACACATATGTATATATATATATATATATATATATATATATATATATATATGAATTTATCATTAGCCTCTGCAAAATCTGGTCTGGTGTTCTTGCAACTCAACTTTCTTGATCCAGAGAAGGATCCGTAATGTAATCGATCCATACTTGGTATCTACGACTTTAGTCAATTTCTCACTAAAGTTATGTGGCTTCCCTCTGTCAATCAATATTTTCATGTCAACTACTCTGATGAGCTTATATTCACTGGTGACCCTGCTACATAATTTTAAGAGTGCCATTAAATTGGCATCTAGGGTCCCACTCGTTTGCAGTTGAAATCCAGCTGCCGCTTTACTCCGCACCTGTGAAACTTCCTTTCTGTTGACTTGTTTCCCTGATAACTACACTCTTCAAAAATTTAAATGCAATGTCTATCGCCAAGTGTATCTTCTTGAATCCCGTTCATCTTTATTTTTCAATGACTCCAATACCCAGTTCATTCGCACACTTTCACTCTATTGAGGTGAAATTATATAACGCGCATATTACCAACAGAAATATTCACAATATACACCTGATGACTGCGTATCGCATGAAAATCCAAGTCGTTCCATCAACGTAGAATAATACGTATATACGTATATATATATATATATATATATATATATATATATATATATATATATATATTAGAAAACAAATTAGATATTCTACAATTTCAGAGGTAATACGTATTTTACAGCAGGAAAAAAGCTGCTTGTCAGATCCAAAAGAAACAGCAGTTAATAATATGAAAAATTTTGAATATTATTAAATGTTGTATCTTTTGGGTTTGACGAGCAGCTTTTTTCTCTTGTCAAATACGTATGACCCAAGAAATTGTAGAATATCGAAAATGTTTTCTAAGTTATATAATTTTGTTAAATTAAATAAATAAACATTAAGTTCTTTTGATTTTGTGTCTATCGGAATTTACCGGACATATATACCACGTATTCTATGTTATATATATATATATATATATATATATATATATAGCTCTGCTTATACTACATTGTGCACTGTTTTATTAACACCTGCATAATATTTTTATATAGGTGTGTATTCCCATATTGTTGTATCACCGAGGTGGCAGCGCGATACCAGATGAGGTATCTACAGCACAAAATCTTTGTGACGGGATATTAAGTACAACAAGACAAACAGAAATAAAACAGAACAATAATAATTGAAAAGAGAGGAGAGGCTAAGTTGTTAGACTTGCAGAGAGCAATGTCCGAAAATAATCGTCATGGACACTCTAAATTTCTCAGTGCTGTTATTTTGATATTTTGATCCACAGTCCATTCTAACTCTGACTACGCTAGAGAGGCGCCAGCTGTTCTAAAATACATAGGTATATTTATTAATTCTAATAACAATTTATATATATATATATATATATATATATATATATATATATATATATATATACCCAACTCATCTAAAGTGGTTGTAAATTATAATCCTTTTCGACCAGCTAATAATCTCAGACCAGTATTTTATTTCGTATTATTCATCCCACCAAAATAATTCTCAAAGAAATATAAATCAATTAACATGACCCAGATTAGAAATCTTTAGTATTATGCTCTCATTACGACTGAACTCTCTAGAGAAGAAAATTAAAAAAAAAAATGATGTGATTCCATGTGCCTATGGCTTAGGGGTAGCGACTCAGACTGACACCAAATCGCTCGAGTCTCGATCCCGCCAGAAGCAAGTGGATGTGTCTAGTTACACTGATGAGCTGTGATACAGAGAAACAGTCTTGTATGAGGATGACTAATATATATATATATATATATATATATATATATATATATATATATATATATTGTTTGTATTTGGGCAAAAATCTTTAACATATACATGCTTTATTAAATACGAACGATAGTTATTTAATTATTTTTTATTCGTTTATTGATGCTCGTGAATATTTTCTTGGTTTTAGGTTTATATTTGAAAATATATTTTCCAATGTCTGTGTATTTTTGACTTGCGCTAATACAGAAAAAGTAATATTTCAATATAAGTTAATCAACATAGCAAAATAAACCCCTTTGGTAATGGTTAAGTTTATCTTGGAATATTTTGCGCAGATTATTATTTAAATTAATTTAGTTTGAGATTAATTTATGTGTTATATATTTTAAATAATATAAGGTTGTGGATTTAACTACATCATGTTATTTTTTTAAACATTTTCGTAGTCGTGTATCTTCGCTTGGGAAAGGAGTAATTTTTTTCAGGAATGAAGATATTGTAAAAAAAAAAAAACAGCGCGCAGATTTATATTAGGATAAGATCTGAAAACGGCACACTCGTGAATTTTCTTTTGAAATAAAATATTTGAGAATCGCTTCTTTGTTTTTATAATCATTTTACACCAAGCAAGGCAGAAATGCCCCTGGTGCACAGGTGGTCACAGTGAGAGAATAAAAAAGGAACAGGGGATGTTGAAGAAAAGGATAAGCGATGGAAGGAATGGTGGCAATTTATGCTGCATTCAAATATTTGGAGATTGTAGCTATCAGGGAAGCAATCAAAGACTGGAAGTGCGAAAAAAGAAGCTCTTGGAGTAGAAGATTACATTTAACAAATTCTTACGGTAAAATGAAGAGACCTTGACGCCAATCTAGTATCACAGGTAAATGAATGTGGCCGGGGTGCCAGTTAAAAAAAGCTCGTTAGAGCAGTTGCCATAAAAATAATTGTAGGAAAGACAGAGGGAAGCCACATCACTTTGATGAGAAAGATACAGAAGTGTGTGTGTGTGTGTGTGTGTGTCTGTGTGTGTGTGTGTGTCCAAAACCGAAATACAGACAATTTTAAAGAAACACATCGCGAAGTTTTACGACTTGATGCGTCACGGATTTTGAAATGTGACATTGTTTACATTTATTTTTTATTTATTTCATTTTTTCTGTCTATTATACAGCGGGTGGATACTAAAATCAAAAAGGTACAAAAATTTAAATACCTGAGAAGTCTTCTAACAGAGGAAGGAATGTGCGACACAGAGACCCGAAAGCGAATTGGCATGACGAAGGACGCGTTCTAGAAGCTGAGTAAAGTATTAAGATAGCGGAAACTTTCACTAGAAACAAAGAAAAGAGTACTGGATCGCCATATGATGTTAGTTCTTCAATATGGCAGTGAATGCTGGAGAATATCATCAAAGATGAAGGAAAATCTTGAAGCAACTGAAATGTGGTTCTACAGAAGGATGCTGCGGATATGATGGACCGAGCATGTGAGATTTTGGATGGAAACGAAAAAAGAAATCAACACTGAGCATCAGGAAAAGATAACTAAAGTTTCTAGGACATGCAATCAGGAAAGAGGGCTTGGAAGAACGTGATACTAACATGGCCAGATAGAGGGAAAAAGAGACAGAGGAAAGCTGTGGATAACATATTTGAAGAGACTGAGCAGGTAAATGACAGAACGGGGGTTGTAAGATGTTACAGAAGAAAGCGTGCTAAGAGCACCAGGGATAGGGAGACATGGGAAGCCATGATCGCCTACGTCCTGAAAGGACAAGTCACATAGAAAAAGAAGAATTTTAGTTTCTTTAAAAGAATTTTCTTTTGGGACTATAGCAAAATATTGAAAAAGCGAGATTTATACTTTGCATTTCATTTTCGGTAAAATTTAATTTAAATGAAACGAAATTGAAAAATTTTCAATTTCAAGAACTTTACGATGTCAACGAAAGAGCGAGATAATTCGCTTCCATAAATTGATCAAAACGTTAGGCTTTCAATTGTGATCAAATTAGGAACTCTTTCTTCAATTTACAGGAGAATTTAGAAACGATATTGCTGACTAAAATATTTTCTTGGCCGCAGCCTGTGTGTAGGATATAGGAAAATTTTAGAAAATACAACCAAAATAAATTGATTGCTTTTATATTACCGTTGTATATCAGAAAAAAATATTTTTGTCGTCGATTTTGTTGACTGTAGATATAATTTCCTATCTTAAACTAATTTGAGCCGTAAAGTTATATTTTATTTTGGATCGTTTTAGTTTTTCTGAGTCTAACCTAAGTCATTATTCTTGAATATTACTGAATGGATAGTGGTTAGGGCAATATTACTTTCAAACATTGGTTCTCGTTCAATCACCGAAGTTAAGCAACATCAAGTCTGGTCGGTACCTAGATGGTGTGACCACGTGGAAAAATCAGGTGCTGTAAATTTGAATGTGAGCCTAGTGTAATGGATAATGCCTCGGAAATTGTTAATCAGAGAGCCAAGTTTCAATTCCATTTAGGTTCGTTATATCCATCTTCGCGGAAATACAGATAAGAAAGGTGAGAATTTACCTTTTCTTCCCTATATGAGTTAATTAGTAAGACCTTCATCACTAAATTATTATTATCTTATCCCCACAAAAAAATTACAATCTAAAAATATTTTCTGGTCTTAAATATGCTACAAATGGTTGATTAGCTGTAGAAAACGTATCAGTGTACTTATATAAGCTTAAATTGATGCGCAGAGGCGTTTGCTATGAAGAAAACATGTTAGCCTCTTATCTGAATCTGTTTTGAGACAAAAAGGACATTGTGATTAATGAATAATTGTAACTGCTTAGCCAAACATAATAAGATGTATAGGCGTCTTGCTATAAAGAAAACATTCCTATTTTAGCAAAAATGGAAACTTATAGGCCTTTGCCATTACGGAATTGTAATTGTTTCTTAGCAAAGAATATATTAAGACTTAAACGTTTTTATTATTATTGAATCATTTTGGCTTTTTATCAAACCCTAAAAACCTAAAGCATTCATTTACTGAAGACATATTGCGATAATATTTTATCGACCCATTTAAGCTGAGCTAATATTAATATTTAGATGTAAATTCTTCGATATTATACAGTACAGCTTAAATATAGACGCGCAAATCCTCTATTATTAATACATCATTTTAGATTCTCATTTGATTCTACACTAAAAAGCAAAGGCCTTTGATAATGTTGAACAATTTTATCTATTTATCTGAATCTATATTGACGGGTAAACTGCTTTGTTAATACTAAATAATTTTAGCTTTTTATATGAGATTGTATATCGAAATGTAAAGGCTTTTGTAGCAAAATTGTTTGAGACAGCTGCTGGTCTCGAAGGCCGTATAGGGTTTATCGCTGAGCCATATCACCTGATATTAGGGGCTTTTGAGGTCCAGAGTACTAGATAGACCGTTTGGGGCTACTTTCTTTATCATTACATCTGTTCTTGAAAGAGGATAGGCATCCAGCAAAATAAACCGGTTTATCACTTCGTGGTGAATGGGTTTATTCGATTACATCTACTTTCAACATGGTTGGGTATGGCATTCTCATAGCTGCTAGGCCGCAGACTTTAAAGGCTTGCTTAGAGTTTCCAAAGAGCATTTCTGCTAATGAACGTTGATGCAGAAAAATCAGTGCGTTAAGTCTGATATCGAAAGGCTTAGAGTTTTATACGATGGAGAAAGGAAAACCTAGATGAAGATGTTTTTCAGGTTACTGCAATTGTTTCGTAATTTTTATTATTTTATTCTGCTAAATTTAGTACTCTTGACTGAAAGTTGATACATTTTAGCCAGTGTCTACAAAAAATCTGATGTATTATTTTTTATGTAGATCCTGTCCACTATTGTTAAAGCCTCTTCGGAGAAAGATGCGTTCGCGAAATACTCGCAAACTTGTGCTAAGAGATATTTGGCGAGATTATTAGAACTTTCTTTGCAGTACGTACTCAAGAATTTTATGTGAGTTATACTTCCGTGGCGATATTCTGGTTCGGCATCAGAGGCGTTGGGTCATAATAATTTTCCCTGGACAGAGTAAATTAACTATTATTAATATGGTTAACAATCAGTGCTCATTAGCACTATTTACATCATTCAGACCATTGTCTTCATCTTTGTTGCAATTTGTACGTAGTGCGCTCCAGTCTTCTTCAGGTACTAAGAATTTCGAAGTGAACCCTTTATTACGATCACTGGGTTATATCATTCTCGTTCCTTTAAGCGAACCACCTTTGGTAGTCATGCGTTATCTCTCTCTAACCAGACACTAAGTAACTTGTTGATCACTGCTTTAGCCTGGTATTGAACTCACAACTCTTTGGGACAGGTCAATGGAACTAACCAACGTCTATATCCACTTAACCCTCTAGGGCCATTCGTATCATATTTGATACAGTATTTCCCTAGAAGGAAACATTTGGTATTTCCCTATAAGGAAACATTTGGTATTCATTGACTGAGCAGTCAGTACTGCTTTCATTTGAAATTTATAAAATATTTCTCTTAAAAAATTTTCAGGAAAATATTTCTTTCAAGGCTTGTTTTCATACTGTATCAAATATGATACGAATGTCCCTAGAGGGTTAAAGACACATGTCCTAGTGGATATAGATGAAGAAGACGTCGTCTTTCTGTCTTGATCTTGATTTAAGCTGATGCTTACAGATCAAGAAGAGGTAAATATCTCGGATGCATAGAACTCCCTCTGTAGTCTCGTCCATGTCACGACTCGCATAGCACTTAAAGACAGCATAGTACAGTATTAACACATCTGTGCAATGAGATCTGGCCTCAAAGACAAAGAATTTTCCGCACAACATTGAACCACGATATCTTCAATAAAAGGTGCAAGAGAACTACGGCCTTGTATTAGCAGAAGTCGTGACCCAGAGTATCCACCGACACACCGGAATGGACGTAGTTGAAAGAATTTCCCAAACCGGCTGAAGAAAGGTTTTAGCTTTTAGGATCTGTCGCATGCCAAGCCAGGTGAGTGATGGCTCGTCGTTAGTGGGACATTTCAACCCAGGCACCCAAGGTCATATTGGCGTTAAACCAAGATGTTAAACCAAGCTCGTCAATCAGACCATCTTGAATGGACTCCACATTAACAACTGATATAATGCCTTACCGGATAACGCCTGGATTTTGGAGAGGCTATTCATCGCACGTAAGAGGAACTTGAGTGTTAATAGATATTCACGCTAGAAGGAGCACTCATTTCAAGGTAAAAGGTGTGACTATCTCTTGTACGAGTGGACACTTCTTAGAGATGAGAATTTCTTACTGGACTCTTCCTTCCTGAATTCGCGATTCCCATCTCTTTCCGAACACATTTGGTCAGGAAACGAAATTCGATGTGTATTTTAACTAATCTCAAAGCTAGGCATACCTAGATTGCTTTCAGAAGGTTGAAGGTAAAGAAATTCCTGATATATCTTGAGGGTCTTGCCTCCCCACAAGAAAAAGAACAAAGCCCTGACTAACTGCATTAGTAATGCAGACGATAGTGGAAACATAGAGAGTTTCAATCTAGAATTAGGTAGATAAGAGAAGCACATACTTACGCCTTTCAACTTAAGAAAAAATTCCTCTGGCACTACAGACTAACTGCGCCTTCTACCTACTCTTGTACTACGGTCCAATTCAATTCTAGCAAAATATTGGGACCGAACCAGATGCTGAGTATCGTAATCGACCCGTCCTTCAAGGTGAAAAGCCTGCGAAAAGAAACATCCTTTCATGTTTTCAAATGGAAGCCAAAGACCTTATCGCGGTTGGTCTTGACACCCATCATCGTCTTGTACTTTCTGATTTCTTTGCCGACTTCGTCAATCTCGGCTCTGCTCCATACAAAAACCAAAACATTATCAGCATAGGCAGAGTACCTGACCGAGATGGTAGCACTAAGTAAGGAGTTTCTGCATAGAACCAGATTGGCTTTTAACTTGTGAAAGAAAAGTTCCAACGTAATAAGGTAAAGCATGAACGAAAGCGGACAATTTTGATAAAATTGGAGCAGAACAACACGAAAGGCTTCAACAGAATCTCATTCACTTACATCAGTGAATCGCGGGATGCATAGAAAAGTTGGATTTAAGTGCGAAAGTACGACCCGAAATCGGCAACCAAGAAGACAGCCTCCAGAAAGCGATGGGTGAAACATATCGAATGCCTTGGACTGATCTAAATTGATCAGCACGGCTTCAATGTCGACTTTCTTGTTGATCAAGTCTATCAAATGATAGTTGTCTTGAATAGCCCTACTCTTTACAGCACGCCTGGTTAAAACCAATCAGACTAGACAGAACAGCCTGCGAAAGGCTGGCTTAAATCTTGGCTAAGATCTTCAACTTTATATAACATCGACAAAGGCCAAAAGTTACGTATCCCGTCCCCACAATTTTTGTCATTGCGTTGTAACTAAATCAGAAACCTGGTGATCCATAAGGTAAATCAGTTCAAGTAAGGTAACAAGAACGGGCTACTGCCTGAAGTATTGTTCATAAGAAAAAAAATCTAATTCCGGAGTTTTCTCCAAGCAAAACAGCTCCAGCGCTTTCCAGAACTCTGACTCGGGAACAGGATCATCCCACCTAGCTACTTCAGCCGTCTCGAGACGAGAAAAGTCGGCCAAACAGAACCGAGCAGATCCAGAAAGTAGTCACAAAAATCCTTGCATATGCCCTTGTTTGTAGTTACGGTCCGTTTATCCGTCAATGTGACACACGCGCTATGTCTGATGAATGCCTTCCTAACTTTCTCTGCATGCATTTCAGCGGCCATATTCGTTGCCTCCGGAGACGTTCGTTTTAATCTAGTTCTAACTACAAGAGTTTGGGCCTTCTTGATAAGCAAGAAGGCCATCTCTACACTAGCTAAGGCTAATTCCTCCTCTATCACGGGAATTAGTCGCCCGATTTACTTTCTCTTCGCATGCCGTTTTTGCTGATAATCTAGCTAGACTGATTGGGTGACTATAATCGGCAGCAAACGACCTAATATTGGATTTTAATATATCCCATCACTTATTCCCAACCCCAGGCCCCGTCAGTTCCCGCTGTAGCACTAGTAGCAACTGGTCCTGAAAATCTTGCTCACTAAATAATAATGTTTTCAGTTTCCACTGGCCAGCCATCTTTATGCATATCTGACACGACCTGAATGAGCCTATAATCTGATTAAACTATAGAATGGAAACAACCTAAGAGATCTGCATTGATTTTCTTAACTAAAACACAACTAAGGTTATCAGAATGTTCTACCGAACCCGAGCTGTACCTACTAACCCACGCTCACACTACCTGCCAAGGACGCTCATTACGATGCTTATGAAATGGATTAATATTTGGTTTGTTAATACTAAAGTGTTGCTCCTATATGATCTATATCGGGGTCAAGGACGGTATTCCACCGCCTGTTAAAACTATCCCACAAGATGCCGTCAAAGACGGCTCAATCCATCAAAACAAATCATGCCGCTCCACGTTGTCATTGGGCGCATGAACCTCAATGAAACGAGGAAACTCATCTTAATGGTAGCATCCAGCACGCAAAGTCTGTCCGACAGATCTGCGAAGACAAGAGTACACGCTGTATTCAAAGACTTGCTCAGTAGTCAGGGAAAGAACGCCGATGGCCTCTTCCATTGAATCAAGATCCAACCCATTAAAGGGAGTGTCCTCAAATGTTTCATGTATATGTCAAATTTAACAATCTATAGTGGTAGAGCTAAACTAAAACAGGGGCACTCGACGCTTGAAATTGTTCCAGTTTGTTGATTACCTGGTTTTCTACAATTGCAAGCCTTGAAGGTATTTTGAACAGGTTGATGGCCTTCCCACTCATACCCATATCTGCCGCGCTCTGAAGGCTGTAAGTAGTCTATTTTGCTTGAAAAAACTGATGGTGATCTCCACATAATGCTGCCCATAACTTTAGTAGATATTTTAACATTTTTCTCCTGTTTCCATAATTTTTGACTTTTACAACCTGTGTCAGGGAAACAAGTTAGACATCCTAAAATTGTATGGCACTTTGGGTGTATTTTTCCTTCTTTCCCTTCAACAGAGGATATTTTACATTTTGTTAGGCGGAGGCATATCTTAATATTTTGAGGAAGAACTTGGAGTATGAAGAGTTTTCTTCGGAAGGAACTTGAATCTCGGCTGATTGGGATAAACTTGCAGGGTGAAGACAGATGAAATGATGGTTCAGGCAATGATTTGAGAACATAGGAATATGGGGTAGAGGCAAAGGAACAAGATGCTTTGGATGGTGATTTATTGAGGATTAGAGCATATAATGTCACTTTATGCTGCCTAATTTTGGTGAAGACTTGTGCAGAACCAACCACACTTTTTAGAAAAGCCGAAGACAGAGAAACGATGCAAAATATGCCACGGGTTCCCAAAACGACTCTCCGTAGTTTTTTTTAATTCAGACTGGCAACTGGGTCCCACCCATTCACAGTCAGGTTAGCCAAATGCAGACGACAATTCTACTCCTGCAGCTTCTTCTCTCGCACTTCCCACCTGTGGAACACGCTCCCATATTCTTGCTTTCCTGACGGTTACAACCTCCAGAAATTTAAATGCAATGTCAATACTCATCTATTAACCACTGGACTCTAGCTCTCTCCCCACCCTGTATATCCTTCCCTTTCTCTCCACCTATGTAACTGTCATCGCACCTGTATTCTCAGTTTTCTATTGCTCCTTTCTAACTAGTTTGTACTCCTCACTCTTTTCTAACTTTTTTATGTTATGTAGCCTCCTGCACATCTGTGGCATTTCTGCCTTGCTCGGGGTGAAATGATAAAAAAAAAAGAAAGTTATACTTCACCTAGACCGATTTCCATCCAAATCTATAGAACCTTTTATATGTCCTGCTATTTATCCATAGCTTGGGAAAAAGTGATAGATTCATACCTGATATGTCCTGGAAAGCGATATATACCTTATATGAAGTAGCTAAGGTTTTGGCAAATGTAACCGAGTCGGACAATCTAGCAAGTAGCCATAATGGACTGGTACTCGTCGCAGACGTATGCAGTAGGCTTAGGTGTAAGCTTATGCAATAAGCGTAGTCAATAGGTTTTCTAATAAGTGTAGACCTAGGCGTCCCCGCCTTAGTCTGCATTTATAGCTGGCACCAGCCAATCATATTACTGTGAGGGAGAACCAAGGTGTATGCATATTCATTACATCAATAACATTCGCAAAGTTATTAGAATCTAAGTGAATGCAATAAACGCGACTGCAATTCTAACTCTATTCTCTGATCCCTCAATTCTAGCCGCAATCCCCAATGACATCATATAAATAGGCGTATATGTATGCGTGCGAGTGTACGTGATTCATGAGCATAATGTGTTCAAACCTCAAAGACGTTTCGATTGTTTTAGTCTATTTAATGCTAAATAATTTTGTACAAACGAATGTACATATACACAAAGCTAGATGACACCCTTCTCATCAGATTACAATTAAACAACATTTCTCTGAAAAACATAAACATGTAGGTAATATCAGACAAATTGTAGTCAACAATACAAAAATCCTTACTCATACACACAGTAAAAAGAACCTTCAGATATTGGATTCCATGTACATTAAATCAAAACAACCCACACTTAATAAAATCACGGTCATAACACATTACATTGCATCTGAATACATGGTTATGTTATCATTTCGCGCTATCACGCGGTGTGATGTCATTGAACTGCATTGCAAATTTGCGAACTGCGTTTGTTATTTTTGGTAACTATTGCCGTTGCTTAGCCGAGTTTTACGTCAACACATGATAAAATCATCGGTGATGGTGAATGTTATTGTGTTACCGTCTTAATAACCTCTCTGAAGATGGCTCATGTGAGCCGAAAGCTTAGAACCATAATTAATAAAAAATTATCCAAATTTTGGAGAATTTTTGTCTTTATTTTCAACTGAAATTAAAGCCATAATACGACGTTTAGAACGGCTCATGATTAAACATAATAGACCTTCATTGTTTCTTATATTTAACAGTATATGTTTGTTTGTGAGAGCCTCATACTCAACAAGGGGGCCTATATTTAGTGCCTAGTGCTGTCTTAGGTCAAGGTGGGTCAAGATATTAATGTAAGTCAGGAGAATCCAGTTAGATATTTTCTGCCGACACATCACTCTTTACATCTGTCCACCTAACTTCCCAGATTGCAAAGTGCTTGGTTATTATATGTGGGGTGCAGTTGAGTGAGGGACTAACAAAACTCAGTGTAACATCAAAAATGTCTATGCATGTGATTTCTCCCAAGTATTCTGGAGGCCATTGAATAAATTCAGTATTTACTACTTTCATAATTTAGACAACAGTTTATCCATCGCACGCTGTAATATATCGCACATTGAGTGATGGTGTTAATGAAATGCTGCTATCTATTATAACCGATATGAAATAGTATCTCGATCTGTTAATGCCATACGTGATACACACATGACTAACTGGGTTGAAGATTTTCTTGCATTAAGTTGCTATTACTTTCTGCGGTAAGCTGGTTGTCAACCAAGGCTACTGAACCCAATATGTCCTGCTATGTAACCTATAGCTGAAGGGAGAAGAAACAGATTAATACCTTTTGCCAGGGGTATTTGCGCGTAAGTGAATGAACCAAATTCAACTGGAATTCGAACTCGGCTCTCTGCATTCTCGTTCTGATCTAATATTCACTACATCACAACAAAAATAATATATATTGTAAGTTATGAATCTTACAAAAACAAATCTTACAATGGGAATGGAAAAAATGTAATTTATACCTTGAAGAAATATTCGCTAATTTGAACACTTACATAACCATAAATTATTAAACAACAGAAATGAATGGATGGTCACATGTAGGCATAAAACTAAGTACCTTTTTGAAATACGCTGATCTACATTTATTTCTACTGTAAGCGGTAACATTTACTTTTTTAATTTTCTTATGTTTAATTATCTTATGTCGAGCACGTATAATTTCCTTTGTAGTTTTGGGTACGTTTAATTTAAAAAATTAAAAACATTATTTCTTGTATAGTTTGAGTATAAACCATAAATCCTTGTTTATTTTATATATAAAATATACATACTACTTTTTTAAATACAGTTTTTAAAACGTATTTAGTTTTCATAACCCATTAGTCCTCGTTTATTATATGGACTTCGCCAGCATTGCGGCATGCATGTATTTTTTATTAAAATTGAAATTATTTGGCGATCAGTCGCTTCTCAGCATTGCATTGTGCATGAAACTTCGAGCCTTTTCCTCTCTCTCTCTCTCTCAATATATATATATATATATATATATATATATATATATATATATATTGAATAAACATTTTCTCCTTATAGGTAGTAACATTTGAGGTTTTATGTTTAACACAATCTTCAGGTGCTGAGTAGAGACTGATTGTTGTATAATATAAAATATATGTCATTATCTCATATATATATATATATATATATATATATATATATATATGACACAGATGTATATATTTTATATATCAAGAACATTATTAGAAAACAAATGCCCAGCGCCCCTTGTTCGCAGGCATGTGTAGTCGTAGCAACATAAATTTAGTCCAATAAATCCTGAAGAACGAAACGTATTCATATTTCACATTGTTATACCTTTACCATATATATATATATATATATATATATATATATATATATATATATATAGTGTTGAATTTTGATGATGTTTAGTGCAAAATTATTTTTTGTTTTCAAATATTTACTGATAAAAGATATTTTGGCAAGAAGATTTGTTTGTCGTCAAGTGTTCTGTATATGTGTGTGTGTACGATATTGAGCGTACACCATAAAATGGCTTTCAATCTATCTCTCTTCTTCATCCTTAACGCACATAGGCTTTCATCATCATTCTTTTCCTTACATCCACAGAAAAAAATACTGAGGTGTGCACTAGAATCTGAATCTGTTTTGAAAAGAAAAAAAAAACACTACAGTGATTTTGTTTGCGCATGTGCCGATCCAACCTTAATGGCGACCATTTCCTTATATATTCTGCTTTCTGCTTTATGTCAACATCGTTTTTAAAACGCTTTTACAAACACAGGGCTCGCCTCCCGGGCCATAAAGCTTGTCTTTAATTTATACGCAGTGTACATAGTATATTTTTGAGATGTCACCCTAACATACAACCTTAAAAAAAGAAGTTTGCTATTAGGGATATATAAAATATCAACAGAAAAATTTATATTGACTTTCACGCCTAAATATGGCATCAGGGATTTCCTCTGCTTTAGTTTGTCTGGTAAAAGGCAACCAGAGAAATAATGCGTTGGATTATCGAAATCATTATCAAAGTAATGCATGCGTATTAAAGCCTGGTTGTATTTTATAAGCCTTGTTTATTTTAACCCCAGGCTTGACGTAAACAGTAATTTATGAGAAAGACCTGAGCCCCTCTTGCTATCCATTACCTTTACAAGAGCCAGATCAAGCCAAAATAGAGTGTTGTTACCATATTTAGGCGGAAGCTGCCCATAACTCACTTTCCAGCATTGAGAGAGTCTATAAGTGTTTACGGGCCCTTGTGGGTGACGAACTATTCTCCATCCTTCAATCTCGCTCCCACTGACGGGATGTGACGAAACAGTCGCTATTACATTGCTACTTCCACGAATCTTAACCTGTTCAAGGCTAGGGATAACTGTCATCTTACTCTTCTACACATACAAACTGCCTACTATCCTAACTCTTTACTTCGAGTAGCCTCCGTGATTTTTAAATGGTGAAACTTACTGCACAATAAAACGAAATAAAAACATTCACTACCATAATAGTGGTCTATATAAGAACATTCTGAAGAAGAATTATCTGAGTGAAGACTCCAAGAAAATAAAGAGAAAATTACTACTGCTAACCTAATCAACTTGGTTAGAATCCTACCGAGTGGTTAGAATGCTATCATTTCAATCATCAAATCCAAAGCTAATCTCAGCATGGAGAACTTGATGTCTTGAAAATATCTGCCTGACGGGGATGATCCCTGCACGCGGTAACTGTATAAAACTGTATATATATATATGATTTATATATATATATAACTGTATAAAACTGTATATACTACTTGTTACGGTGAACCTTCTGACGCAAATGCGAAACTCTTCAGAAGACGTCAATGATTATTTGATTGCGAGTTTGTGCTTACAGGGTTTGTTAGTCTTCATATCACACCAGATTATGCGACCTTTCCTAGTAATTGCAACTAAGGTCCGTTCTGCAAAGTTGCCGGACTGGCTCTGTAAAAAGAGAAAATTTACCTAAGTAGACATCTGACACAGAGATTAGCTAACTGCTTTAGTGACCCACAGAATCTTCTGAGACTGACGGGTGTCTACTATTTCATCTGATCTAATGTCCCATGTCAATCAATTAATTACAATGGCGGATCATATTTTGAAAGGGACATGACTGAATGTGCAGAAAATGTCCCTGCAGTAGGTTGTCATAACTTTCTGCGTTAGACTGACTACAGAACCCAATCTGTGCTGCAATTTAGCCCATAGCTGGGGAGAGAATAGATTGATATATACCTTTCCCAAGGGTATTAGTGCGGAAGTGAATGCAATGAATTCAACTGGAATTCGAACTCGCTTCTCTAATTTCTCGTTTCGAGTCGATATCCACTGCATCACAACGCACACACTGTCTTGCATATTTGACACATAGTAAAGAAGGAATTCAATGCTGAGTACTTCTCTTCATGGAGGATCGAAGTAAACAAGCAATGGTTTCTATGTAAATGAGCCTCTCTGCGCAAAGTTCTATTCGCGCCAATACTTGACTGACCTTAAAATGAACTAGTTATTTGTTTGGTTGGTTGTTTTGTTTTTATGGCATATCAATCTCGGCGGGTCATTTATTGCCAACTAAATTTATTTATTTATGGTAATACGTTTTTCTTTCAACAATTTATTGTTGTTTGTATATAAGGTTTTTTGTGTCTAGTAATACTTTTTTCTTTTCGTGTATCAAAATTCATTGGGATTTTGTTTTTAAGGACAGGGTCCCCAAGTCCTACTCTGTTATTTAACTCATAACTGGAGGGAAGGAGCGGATTAATACATTTCTCAAGGGTACCAGTGTTTAAGTGAATGCAGGATATTCAACTGGAATTCGAACTCGGCTCACCGATTTCTTTTTCCGAGCCGATATCCACTGCACCACAACGCACATCCGTCACTAAACGCTTACAGCACCTGGTATTCCCAAGCGGTCACCCATCTATGTACTGACCAGGCTCAACGTTGCTTAACTTCAGTGATCGAGCGAGAACCGGTGTATTCAACGTGATATGGCCGTAAGCTTGTTCTGATTTGAAGACCAAATGAAAACTTACGAAGATGAAACTAAAGCAAGTAATATCGCATATGTTTTACTAGGGTTCAAAGTTAGAATAACATGATAACTTTACTTTTAGTACCATGTTATCAGCTATTATGTATCTGTCGCATGGAGAAGAATTTAGTATATACGTTCTAACAACAAGGGTGTTAGAAAAGATCAGCGAGTTGTACTTGTAGATCAAAAAGTACATTCGATCATGTCGAGCTTTCTAAAACCTGCTCAGCTAAATGCTATACGTGAGAAACGCTTTACGCGATCATGTCTCAAAAGACTGACTGGATAGAAGATTATTCCGCAGTAGTTTGCCATTGCTTTCTGCGGCAGACTGGTTGCCAGCCAAGGCTATAAAATTCAGTCTGTTCTATTATTTAACCTATAACTGGAGGGAAGTTCCAACTCGGTAGCCCGATTTGTCGTTCCGAGCCGATATCCACTCCACCACGACGCACATCCTGGTATTTAACATATATCATTGGCTGATCTAAATCTGGAACAGGTCATTTTGCGTGGAACATTTAACAAAGAGTCAAGATCGCGAGTCAACGTCCAACGACAGTTATTTGATTCATATATATAGCGTACACTTTCTGTTTATCCATTTGATGGCCTCTTTTTTTTTTTAGAAAAACTGTCTCTTCCTCCTTTTCTAGCTGGCGTGCACAATCGTAACAATATTAGATTTGCAGATGAAAACCTCAGGGACTTCAAAAACAAGTTGTAAAGGAAAGAGAGACTAAATTAAAACGCGAAACATCAATTGTAAGAAAACAGTATGCATGGTTGTGAGCAAAAAGAGGCAAGTATGCGAATTTCGAATTGGAGACACTGAAATCAAGCTCAAGCTCAAAGATTTAAAATATCTAGGAAGTGTTTGAAGAGAGAACAAAAATGTCACGCTGGAATCTGAAGGCGTACCGTGATAACGAAAATGCCTTCCAAAAGCTACGCAATGTATTAAGAAACAGGCAAATATCGTTAGAAACAAAGAAAATATACTGAATTTATATGTACTTTCAGTACTTCTATATACCTATGAAAGCTGAACAGCTTCATCACAGATGAACAAAATACTTGCGACAACAGAAATATTGTTCTACAGAAGGATGGTGAGGATAATATTGATTGAACATGTGATCAAGGACAATGTTTTAGAGAAAATGGAAACAAAAAAGGTCTTATATTTAACATTAAAAAGGGATTTGAATTTTGGGTAGCATATAATGAGGAAAGAGGGCTTAGAAAATTTGTCACTCATAGAGCATATTGAAAGCAAGAGGAAAATAATGCATAACCGACCTAACGAGCTTATTTTTTTATTCAGTTAGAGGAGATAGAGTAAACTATCGCCCGATTCACAATCCACTCACGTTTATTGAACAGGTGAAGAGGCTCATACCTTGTTCCCTGTTTAGGTTGTGGTTTTCGGCTTTCTCTTTTCCAATCTTTTCACTCTTTTCTTTTTTTTTTTTGTCAATTGGAGTAGATAGACTAAACTATCACCCGGTTCAAACTCCACCCTCGTCTATTGAACAGGTGAAGAGGCTCATCCCTTGTTCCCTGTTTAGGATGTGGTTTCCGGCTTTCTCTTTTCCAATCTTTTCCCTCTTACGTAGCCCCCTGCGCATCAGTTGCGCTACCGCCTTGCTTGGGGTGATATGATAAAAAAAATGTAAATGGATGGAAGAACATTGATTAGAATAGATAGCAAATTGACAAAATTCACTATTAGCGCTAGAAAGGACAGGAAATTGTGGAGAGCCAGTTCTGAATGGACGTGGCGCATAACATAAATAGCAGATTACCTCTTTTCTTTTTTCTTTCGATTACTATCTTCTCACCGCTTAATGAGTTTCTTCCGTATTTTTCGTTTTTCCTTTCTTCCTTCTTTCCTTTCCTCTCTTCTTTCTTTCTTCTTATCGCAATGGCTCTTGTTTGATTCTCTTTTCTTATTCTTCTCCTTCTCTTTCTTTGTTTTCTTTGTTTACGGACAACTCATTTGCCGTAATAGAATTTTCACGACTAGCGGCGAGACAACATAAACGGAAATGGCCGAAGATGTGCGAAGTACAGGCGGAAATAAACGTCCATTACGAATAGAAGTTGCTATAATTGGCCAAGAAGAACAATGGAAAAGATAAGGAAAGACCGGGGAAAGGAGACACTTGAAATGAATTGCAAATCTCGATACAATAAACATACCTCATGTTCTATATGATTGCCAATGGAATTTATAGAGTGCTTCTCTGCGCTTTATTTACAAGCATTGGCATCAAATCTTTGAGGACGTAATACTGGGCTTGGAAACGATTGCGCAACTACAGAAGCATTAAAGAGCGGTTTCCTCTGTAGATAAACTGTTCACTGTCCGTTTCTTTCATAAATACCTAAATCAAAGAGTTCCATTAAGATACTTAGTCGGTAAGGTGTCGAGGAACTGGGCAGATTGGTGCATCAACAATTCAGTAAACAGGCACCTTAATACGTTTGGGGTTTGGGATGGAATTCATTTGCGATTGTTTCATTCCGAGAATTTTTCGGAGAATAAACTTTTTGGCAACTGAAAGATATACAGTCACTTGCATTAGAGGGCTTGTTGAAAATTATATTTTCCTTGTGTGACACGTTACAGGGAATGAAACGAGCCAATCAACATACCAGCTATCATTTTCAGTTGAATCTTTATTATATATACATACATACATACATATATATATATATATATATATATATATATATATATATATAATCTAAACTTATTTATAATTGGAACTTTTTCTCTGTGTGTGTGCGTGTGTGTGTGTGAGTGTCTGTGTATGTGAGTGTCTGTGTATGTGTGTGTGTATCCGTTACCTATAGACTCCGAAATGGCTGAACCGATTTTCTTGAAAATTTACACAGTTGTAAGCGTCTGCGAGTGTTCTTAGCTAGGTTTTGTGTCGAGGTACCCCCGATAAATATCGAAAATCGATAATCGAAAAAATCGGGTTATAGAAGGAGGGTCCGATTTTAAATCAAATTTGATACACTCATAGACAAAGACATAAGAAACGATATTCAGAAGTTTCAATGTTGCAGTTCTTACAATAGTGCAGAAAATCGATAATATATATATATATATATATATATTAGTGCGATGTGTAAATTGTTACATTCCATATCTTTTTCGTGCATGTGCGTTACTTGCTTTTGATTTTGTCGACTGTACAATATAGTAGAGTCAGTTGGGCACCTTCTGTGATCAAAAGAGCACAATAACGCAATTTACTCAGTTCTAAATTTGGAAACGCCATGCTTTACAGCCCGGTATTCTCACCAGAAGTTTCAATACGAGTGATTACGAAGTTGTTTTGAGTGATCACTAGTGATGGTGAAGTTATACCTCGATTCATCTTCATACTTTACATGGAGGCCTACATCAAGTGTCTTGGGAAGGTATTACTGCTTTGGGTCAAAAGCCTGGCTGCTGAAAGAATATATGTCTGGTAAAAGGGCCTTGCAACATGCCAAACAATCGGGAGAACAGAGTCACGACTCAGAGACAATTTCTGCGACCACATCACCCCTGACATCTGGCCTCATAACCCCCTTGATTATTATGTGTGGGGTGCAGTTGAGCGACAGACCAACTAGATTACTTATAACAAAGTTGAACACAAGGCAAGGGTTATGACCGTCTTCACCAACTTAAACAAGAAGACCATTCAGAACAGCTGTCATATATACCGAAGTCGACTCGAGGTCATAGTTAATTTTTTTTTTTTTAATCATCTCACCCCAAGCAAGGCATTCCACTGCCACTATTGCGCATGGGGCTACATAGGGGAAGGTAAAGAGAAGGAGTGGTTAGACATAGGGAATGTCAGGAGGAAGGTGACAGATGAGTAAGGATAGCGAGGATGAGGGTTGGGCAGATGGGAAGAGTGCTTGATAGAATGGGAGCAGGTTAGTGTGTTAGGAGGTGTCTATTGACCTTACATTTAAACTCTTGGAGATTGTAGCCGTCGGGGAAGCAATCGTTTGGAAGAGAATTCCACAGTCGGGAAGTGCGAGGAAAGAAACTGTTGGAGTAGAAGTTACGGCTGCATTTTATCGGTTTCACTGTAAAATGGTGGGCTCTAGTTGCTAATCTAGTATCTCGTTCAAATTCGTATTTAGGGGCCACTAGTGATCTAAGTTCATCGGAGCAGAAGCCGTGAAAGTATTTATAGAAGAAAAAAAGCCAATAGCAATTTTATTGAACAAATTTACTCTTTAGTATCTCAAGATATTTCTGGTTAATAAATCTGTTAAGATGAGATGTTCTTGTATTTTTGCGTGAATTAGACTATTTGTCCATCCCACTGATGTTAACTGACTGATTAAAAGGAGGCTTATGCCATATGATTTTCCTGTTTCTATTTTTGCTTTTTGAGCTCTTGAATTTTTCCACAAAATTAATCTTGGATGATTGATATCCGCTTTCTTTAAGGATTAAAAATTCTTAAAGAAACACGGATATCAAGTCTACCCCAAATTCTAATCACCCACCATCCATTATCAAGCATATCCCACCATCAGGGAACGCCGCATTAACACACACTCCTCCAATAAAGAAATATTTGATAAACACAAGGTAATTTACGACAGAATCCTTAAAGAAGGCGGATATCAATCCTCCAAAATTAACTTTGTGGAAAAATTCAGTTCCACTGTTTTAAATTAATGTTTTGGACGTTGTAAAAAAATTTTTTTCTTCGTTCCTTATTCACTCGGATATATATATATATATATATAATTTAGAAAAATTTTAGATATACTACAATTTCATGGGTAATAAATATTTCGCCGCCAAATGATGTCCTTTCGGCTCGTCAGACCCAAATGATACCCATTATTTGGGTCTGACGAACTGCAAGGTCATCATTTGGCGGCGAAATATTTATTAGCTATGAAATTGTACTATATCTAAAATTTGTTCTAAATTATATTACTCTGTTAAATTAAATAAATAAATTTAACATTGAGTTCTTTTGAGTTCGTCTCTGTCAGAATTTTAATATACCAAGTGTTCTACGTTTTATATATATATATATATATATATATATATATATATATATATATATATATTCAAATATGTTTTATTTAATAATATAGACATATTAAGCCTACTTATCTTCATACTGATTCTTTCTAATTGTCTAATTCGTTTTTTGATATTAAGGTGAAATTCATCAGGAGTCGTAGTATTTTAACCATAGTAATTTTATTTTTTCTAAGAACATCTGCAAGGGTAAATTAAAAAGTCAAACTTATTTTTATACTTTCATAATGTTTCATTCTTGTTTAAGAGTCTACTCTTTGTCCATAGCTGGAGCCCTAACGAGTGCTACTTTCCCAAGTCTGGTGTGAACTGGGAACCATAACAATTAAGAAATATTTCCACGTTCCTTTAATGAGAGGCTTCGTGCTGGATTACGTTTATCATCATACCCAGAAATTTTCGTAAAATATATCATGTCATTTCCATCCCCTTTTTTGATAAATGAACCACATGACTTTTATTACATTGTGTCAAAATTTTTAAGCTCGGATTCTTAACAATAAAATATGTGGTCTATTACGTTGAAGCACCCATAGTTGAATCACATATGTTAAGTAACTTTGAGCCTCAAATGGGTGACCACAGCACGTTTGAGAAAGCTGGCAATCGATACAAGTTGCTCCTGATGCTAACACAAACCTCGAAATGTGGTGATATTTCTGGATCTACCTGGGGTTGGATGGGTAGAATGGAGTGGAAATGGCAAAGGTCTTATTAAATTAAAAATTATGATATGTCAGAAAATTAGAATATGATAGCCGACACATATATCAAACTACAAAAACTCTTAAAGAATGTACTAAGAGAGAGAGAGGGAGAGAGAGAGAGAGAGAGAGAGAGACACTAAATAAAAAACTAAACTCGGCTTGTAAGAAGACAGAAGGTATCTTTGTTAGCAATAAGAAGAGGCTAGCATGCGACCTTCAAAAAATTTTTTAAAAAATCTCAGAGAACCGAAAATTCGACACCGGAATCCAGTCACGTACTATTATAGTCAAAAATATCTTTCGAAAGGCACTTATTAAATTAAGAATTATGATATATCAGAAAATTAAAATATAAGAACCATGAAATTATCATGGATGCTAATAGTAAATACAGTTAAGGAATTTATCAACCGATTCGTGTTTTTGTTCAAACCGGTATCTTATGAAAGGATGCGAACACTCACACAGAAATCCGCATTGATTGTGTTCTAATTAAATTAACTGAATTTATCTCTTGCTCTCAAATCGAAAATAGCTTCTGTGGAATTTTTGTTTGAATGTGACGTTGTCTGACGATGTTTTTGTAACAAACCATTCGTAAATTTAGAAAAGATAATCCCAAAATACACCCTTATACAATCAGCGTCTGTTTTCATGGTTTTTTAATAGATGATATTCTTCGACACATGAGCTAATTTTTATATCAGTTAAAATATTCCAAATATCGCATTGAAGATATTTTTTTTGTTTTCATTGGTTCTGTTGAAGATTTCCAACCGTTTCTGGAGTTTTAAGATTTTCTTTCAAGCTTATTCAAGTTCTATCTTTCTTCTCATTTCTCGTGAAATCGAATATAAAATAAAATATGAAAAAAAAAGAAAAAAAACATGAAAACTTTCAAAATGTCCTTGAATGAGTTGTATTAATCAGATGAATAAATAAACAAAAATAATGAAAATTAAAGTTAAAAAACAAACAAACCATCTAACAAAGAAAATAAGGTAGAGAAAAACTGAATTAATGGTTTAAAATAAATTGAATGAACGACAACAGAAAATAAAATTGTGCAAGGTACATTTTTTAACAGGAAAAACGAGGCTTGCCTAGATTATATTCAACTCTTCAGCCGTTGCTCCTTGGATGTCTTGGTGTAACCTATTTAGAACAAAGAAAAAATTCGCAAAGAGAAGAGTTAAAAAATAAATAGTAATGATAAAAAGTTATCTTAATAACGATTGAGAGATTGAGATAAGAAAGGAAGTTGCTTCGATTGCAACTGAAAAACACGTTTAAAAGTGAAAGTACAGGCAAAAAACATGAGGAAGAAAGAAAGTAAAGAACAACTGATAGAAAGAAAAGCAAGAATAAACGAAAGAAACAAAGAAAAAAAGAAAGAAATAAAGAATGAAATGTCAATGAAGAAAGTAAAAGAAGAAAGAAACAAAAACCAGTGAAAGTAAGAAAAATAAGGGAAGAAAAGGAAATATAGAAATAAACAAATCCCAAAAGAAAAAAAAAGCAAATAAGAAGAGAAAAATAAAGGAAGCAAAGATAGAGAAAAGAAAACATGGAGAAACGAAAGAAAGAATGAAAAGAACTAAAAAGGAAAAAGAAAGCGAATGAAATAAAGAAGATTGAAAATAAATATAGAATAGCAATAAATAAATAAATAAAAGATTGTGTACAAAGAAAGAAAGAATTAACAAACAAATAAAGAAAAAAACAAAGATAAGAAAAAAATAAGAAAAGAAAAGAAAAGAAAGAATAAAAAGAAAAGCAAATCAAAAATAAATAGAAAGAAAAATAAAAGCAGCAAAAGGATTGGGGCGGATTGAGCGAGAGACGAATTGAACTTGTAACACCAAAGATGAACTTGAAGCAAGTATTATGGCAACATTTGCCAACTTAAACAAGGAGACCATCCAGAAGAGATGCAGGAGATTCCGAAGTCGTCTGAAGGTCGTGGTTGAAGTCAATGGCGATTTTATTGAATAAATTTGCTCGTTAACATTGGTATACATGTCTGTTAAATTGAAATGTCAGTTTTATTTTTATTTTGGCGTGATTCACACAACAATTTATCTATCGCACAATTTGGGCACCTCGAGGTTGTGCAATGGTTAGCAAGCTTGTCTTGCGAGAATAATTACGAACCTAGTAGTGAGTTCAATTCTGAATGAGTGCCCCTTACTTGTGCCACATCTAAGCGGCGTTTAGAAAAAAAGGGCTCCAAGAGGTGGTGTAATGGTCAGTAAGCTTACACTAAGTAGTGAGTTCGATCCTTACCTGGTACCCCATACCTTCGGCCTTGTCTCACATCTAAGCGGCGCTTAATAAATCAACTATCGCACAACCTCTCTATGTACATATACATAAAGAGGTGATTAATGATATTTTTAGTCGATACTCAAATTTGAGTAGGCGCCCCCGTTCATTTAGTAAACAGTATATTTATTTATTTTCGTCTACCAGCCTGAATATTGGAGAAATTTTATTTAGCAGCGCATATTTTTACTTTAATAAAATTTATCGAATATTCAAGCTGGTAAACAAAAATATACAGTCCAATTAGTAAATTATAGGAGCGTCTGCTCATACCTAAACTTATTTATAAATGAAACGTATGTGCGTGTCTGTGTGTGTGTCCGTTACCTATAGACTCCGAAACGGGTGAACCGATTTTCTTGAAAATTTACACAGTTGTACTATAAGCGTCTGCCAGTGTTCTTAGCGAGGATTTGTGTAGAGATACCCCCGATAAATATAAAAAATCGATAATCGAAAAAATCGGGTTATAGAAGGAGTGGTCTGATTTTAATCAATTTTGATACACTCATAGACAAAGACATAAGAAACGATATTCATAAGTTTCAAGGTTGCAGTTCTTATAATAGTGCAGAAAATCGATAATATATATATATATATATATATATATATATATATATATATATATAAAAGGCAAGATGTTTGTGTGTATGTCTGTTTATCTGCCTGTATGTCTGTATTTTTTCAGCCCTTTTATTTTAGTTTTTGCTTCGGGTTTGGCTCTAAGTAGGTATAATTTTAGTTGTTAGTCTCAGCCATGATACCATTTACTCAGAGGTCTTATTTAGCCTTCAAAATTCAGTTTACGACGAAAAAATCTTATTTGATATCGATACCAGGAACTCAAAATTTGACTTACATCCATTCATTTTTCTTTCAGTCTACGGTTTCGCTTTAACTGGAAACAACTATTGCATTTTAGTCTTTCGTGCCAACGTCCAAAGAGTCTGAGCTCCAGGACCATGAATTAGTTTTAATGCTTTCATTACACCCGAGCAACGCCGGGCTATACTACTAGTATCCACTAAAAATAACGTTTAAGTAATAAAATATATCGAGTTAATAAATGAAAACATATAGTTATTTAGAAATTGTTTTGCTTGCGTTAGAAAACTAAAGGCATTATTCAGCTTTGCTTGCTAGTCGATGTCCTCCATGGCCGGGGTTGTCTCAAGTATGTTGGATATAAGAACTGTTTCTCCAGCACAGGGGGATACATTTTCGTATCTTGACGGAGAGCACAATATCTTTTAATACGATTTCTTGAATATTCAGTCGATTAAACGAAAATAAATATACTGTTTAATAAATAAAGGAATCGTCTACTCAAATATGAGTATCAAATATAATCACCGTTTTATACATATATATTATTCTCATTTACCGAGGAACATCTCTTTTTTCTGTATATATGTGTGTGTGTGCGCGCGCACATATATATTAATCTGCTACTATTTATTTATCTTTTTTCCTTTTCAATCTGTGCTTATATATCTATCACAGCCAATCACAGCCAATTCATATATATATATATATATATATATATATGAATTGGCTGTGATATATATATATATATATATATATATATATATATATATATATATATAATAATAATAATAATAAAATTGACTCTGTACGTAGGTTTGACTTAGTCTAAGTTAAAACTTAGTTATCTTCAGTCACACATTTATTCTTTTTTTTAATTGGAGTAGATAGTACCTTCTATCGCCCGGTCTCACACTCCACCCCCTTCTTTTGGACAGGAGTAGAGGTGATCGCCTTGTTTCTTGTTTAGGAAGGGGTTCCCGGTTCATCTCTCTTTTTCGGTCTTTATATCGGTTCGGCTGGAAGCTTTTTGCAGTTGGTGAGTATGGTGGCAAAGTCTCTTCATTCTGAGGGTACCGGGTTGGCAGTTTCCTGGTTGCTGCTTCCGACTGGTAATTAGGAGCCCGAACTCTTGCGTAGCGTCTCGAGAGGCTGCTCTGATCAACAGTTGAATAATATCGGGGTTCCTGTAGTGCCATTTCGCGCATGGACGGGCGTCCCTGCATGAATTTCCGATGGGCAACCCCGAGGCCACATTATGCTGCAGGCGGCGCCATTCTCCATCCTTCACCTGCTGCAATTAATGACCATCTGACCCTACTCTAGACCTCTCTCTATCCACAACTACAACCAACATGAAATTTAACAAACAAAATAGCAAGCCTAAACCAGCTAGTCGTAAATCGCCCAAACCTATCTGCGTTACCTTCTCAAATATACGAGGTATCCGCAGTAACTTTAATAGTGTAGAGTCTTTCCTTCTAACTAACTCACCCGATATCTTAGCTATATGTGAGACTAACCTTGACCCTTCTATCCCCTCTTCAGAGCTGTTCGTTCCTGGTTACCTTCCTCTCTTCAGGAAGGACTCCAATGTCCATATGCATGGGCTTGGTGTATATGTCAGCGAACAACTCCCCCTAGCCAGGGTCACATCTCTTGAATCCCTTGATCATTCCTTCATGTGCTTCCGTCTCTCACTTCTAAGCTCGGTTAGCTATCTCTTCTTCCTCTACCGCTCCCCCTCCTTCTCTGACTGTACGTTACTTGATTGCATCTCTAATAACATCGACAGGGCCATTTCTTCTCACCCATCTGCCCATATATTTGTGTTTGGCGATTTTAACGCCCACCACACAAAGTGGCTTGAAAACTCAGCCACCGACCTTGCTGGGATCCGCACCATGCACTTTTCAATAGCCCAAGCTCTAACGCAAGTGGTGGACTTCCCCACGCGTTTCTCTAAAAACCCTAACGGAAGGGACTCTTTACTCGACCTTTGTTTTACCTCCATCCCAGACTCCTGCACTACCAGGCAACTCTGCCCCCTTGGAAACTCTGACCACGCCGTAGTCTCCGTAAACATATCAATCCGCACTAACTCTTCCCAAGAAAACCAGACCAGCAGAATATCATACTGCTACCAAAGAGCCGACTGGGACTCGTTCAGGGACTTCCTCTGCGACGTCCCCTGGAACAACGTCTTTGATCTTCCTGTCGAAGACTGTGCCTTCGAAGTCTCCTCTTGGGTTAAGGCTGGCATCGATGCTTTTATCCCTGCCAGAAAATTCCAACTAAAACCTAATTCGTCCCCCTGGTTCTCACCCGCTTGCTCGGCCGCTATTGCCCACCGGAACCATTTCTTCCGGCTCTATCGAAGCTGCTCGTCGAACCAAAACAGGCGCCTTTTCACCTCAGCACGGAACAAGTGTAAAAAAGTACTGAACGAAGCCAAGAGGGCGTTTGCTACCAGAATTAGGCAACGCATAGCATCCTCTAAGTTTGGCTCCAAAGATTACTGGCGCCTCTGCAAAAGCGTGCTCAGCAGGAACAAGACTTCAATACCCCCACTAATCAATGAATTTGAAGTTCTCACCTCCCCAGCCGACAAGGCTGAATGCTTTGCCCGTAAATTCTCAACCAATTCGACACTGGACTCGTTAGGAATACCTACACCAGACTTCCCACCCAGAACTAAGGCTCAACTAAATAACGTCCTCATCTCGCCCTCGCTGGTCGCCAAGATAATTGCGCAACTTGACCCACACAAAGCGAGCGGCGGTGACGGAATCCCAGTCATAGTACTGAAGAAATGTGCCCCAGAACTCTCCTCTGTCCTCTCTAAACTCTATAACCTCTGCCTATCTGCTTCCTGCTTTCCTGCCTGTTGGAAGTCCTCCTGCGTAGTACCTATATTTAAGAATTCTGGCGAACCCTCAGACCCCGCCAATTACCGTCCTATTAGTCTCCTTCCAATCTTTGGCAAAGTTTTCGAAGCCATTATCAACGCCGAGGTGATTCAGCACCTTATGACCAACGGGCTTCTCTCTGACAAACAGTATGGGTTTCGCTTCACCAGGTCTACTGCTGATATGCTAACGACCATTACCGAGTACATATACCAGGCACTCGACAAGAATGGTGAAGCCCGAACCGTTGCCTTGGATATCTCCAAAGCATTCGACAGGGTCTGGCATGCTGGCCTCTTGTGCAAACTGCGAAGCTATGGGATAACTGGACATCTGTTTGACCTCATCCAGTCCTTCCTCTCTAACCGCACATTAAAGGTGGTATTAAATGGGCATGCCTCCCAAAACTACGAGACGAACGCGGGCGTCCCTCAAGGTTCTATCCTAGGTCCCACGCTCTTTCTGATCTACATTAATGATCTCCCCGACACCATTAGATCCCAAGTTGGCATGTATGCCGACGACACAACAATCTACTCCCGCATCGATCAGAAACCAGGTCTGGACGACAAAGTGAACCTCGCTGCCGCACTGGAAAGGGACCTCCAATCCGTAGTGACCTGGGGTAGGAAATGGTTGGTAAATTTCAATGCCTCCAAAACAAAGCTGTTATCAACTAACCACCATAGACTATCGCATCTACCTCCCATTAGCATGGGACAGGCTAGCCTCCCAGAGAGTAAAATACTACGCCTCCTTGGCCTTACACTCTCGGCGGACCTCAAATGGAATGACTATATTGAATCCATTGCCAAATCTGCTGCTATGAAAGTCGGCTCTCTGTGCAGGGCCCGGAAATTTTTCCCACCTGAAACTATTCTGCACATATACAAATCTACCATCCGCCCGTGTATTGAATATTGCTGCCATATCTGGTCGGGTGCCCCTGCTGCTCTCCTTGGGCTTCTTGACAAAATACAAAGGAGGATCTGTAACGTGGTTGATACTGACTTGGCAGACCGGCTGCAGCCGCTCTCACACCGGCGTGATGTAGCTTCACTGTGCCTCTTCTACAAGTACTTTCATGGCTTCTGCTCCGATGAGCTTAGATCACTGGTGCCGCCCAAGCACGAATTTACACGAGATACTAGATTAGCAACTAGGTCCCACCCTTTTACAGTTAAACAAATAAGATGTAACCGTAAATTCTACTCCAACAGCTTCTTTTCTCGCGCTTCCCGCCTGTGGAACTCCCTTCCACAAGTCTGCTTTCCCGACAGTTACAATCTCCAGGTGTTTAAATGTAGGGTCAATAGACACCTCCTATCACACTAACTCCCAACTATTCTCACAACACTCTCATCTACCCAACCCTCATTCTCGGTATCCTCACCCGCCTATCACCCACCCTCTGTTATTTCCTATATTTAACCAGCCTTTCTCCACTCTACGTAGCCCCCTGCACAGTAGTGGCAGTGACATGCCTTGCTCGGGGTGAAACGCTTATAAAAAAAAACAAACTAAAAGGCAGTTACGTAGAGCAAAAACGAGCCGTTGTGCGAAACCGCGGTAGGTCTTGGCGATCTTGCGATTTTTTCTCGTATATATATATATATATATATATATATATATATATATATATATATATATATAATCTCTGTAAATTCTGATAAATCTTGAAATAGACATTTTTAACCTCATTTTATAACATGCATTCTCGGCCCCACATAAAAAAAAATTGAGGAAAAATTCTAATCCGAGAGGCTAGCTCTAGTAAACGAATGGGTTTGGAGATATTGGTTCTTATAGGGTTAAACTAGCTGAATTTTAGTAGTAATTTCTTCTTCGGTCGTGGGAGGTATGGGGTTTGACCCTTGAGTCAGTCGTGGTAGATAGTGGGGAAATAACTGCTTAGCCAAACTTAAAAATAAACTTCTTGTGACTAATTGGAAGAATAAGATAATTATTGCAATTTATACTTATTTCTATGGCAACACATACTAATGATCGCCCTCGCCTTATTAAAGAGTATATTCTGGTATTTAAATTTAAAAAGTTTAATTTTTTCTCTATTGATTTTTTCTTTATTGATTTTATATATTTTTTAATCCAGCTAGCGGTTAAGGCCTATATATATATTTTTTCTAAACATATGTTGTTAAATGTAAGAGACAATGAATATCTATTATGTTTAATCATGAGCCGTTCTAAACGTCGTATTTTTGCTTTAATTTCAGTTGAAAATAAAAACAAAAATTCTCCAACGTTTGGATAATTATTTATTGGTTTTCTTCTAAGCTTTCGGCCCACATGAGCCATCATCAGAGAGCTTGTTTAAACTGAAATATTAAAACATCCACCATCACCGACGATTTTATTTTGCGTTGACATAAAACTCCGCTTGGCAACGGCAATAGTTACCAAAAATAATAAACGCAGTTCTTAAGTTTGCGATGCGGTTTTATGACGTCACACCGCGGGATAGCGCGAAATGACAACAATACCATGTAGTCAAATGCAATGTAATATGTTATTTCCTGTTTTAAAGTTGATTTTATTAAGTGTTGGTTGTTTCGATTTGATGTACATGGCCTCCAATATCTGCAGGTTCCTCTTACTGTGTGTGTGAGTAAGGATCACCGTATTGTTGACCAAAATATATCTGATATTACCTACATGTTTATGTTTTTCAGAGAAATGTTGTTTAATAGTACTCTGATCAGAAAGATGACATGTAAGTCTACGGGAGAGCGTGGTTGTAGTAAAACCAATATATGTACTAGGTTTTTGATTAGTATCAGAGATGCAATCTCTGAATGGGCATGTAAATTGGTACACTACATTGTTTTTTGTAGAGAATTTAGTTTAGTGCTTGTTGGTTTATTATAGACTATGACTAAATTCTCTACAAAAAACCAAATATAGTGTACCAATTTACATGCCCATTCATATATATATATATATATATATATATGTATATAGTCATCCGCAGAGAGGTCCGTTTCGTTGTATCACAGCTCATCAGTACGATTAGACTCCGATTGCTTTTTAACCCAGGCTTGAAATCCGACCGAACCGGCGTCAGCCGGTGATTCTACCTCCGAGTTATGGGCGCTTGGTAGAAGAAGGCAAACTTTTAGCGTGTATATTATCATTATACACGCCCAATAGCTGAAAGTTTTCTAATTCATTGCTGAATGAACGATGCGTATATGCCAGAGTAGCTACTGTTTTTCTAAGTCTATCAGAGCGTAATTCTCATTAATCTAAAATCATCTCTGTCTTTCTGTGTGTGTGTGTGTGTTTATATGCTCGCTTGTATGATGTTTGTTTCATTTTGTCTGTCTGTAGTCATCACTATCAAAACTTATTTATAAATGGAACTTTGTCTGTGTGTGTGTGTCCGTTACCTATAGACTCCGAAACAGCTGAACCGATTTTCTTGAAAATTTACACAATTGTACTATAAGCATCTGCGAGTGTTCTTAGCTAGGAATTGTGTTGAGGGATCCCTGATAAATATCGAAAATCCACAATCGAAAAATCGGGTTATAGAAGGAGTGGTCCGATTTAATCAAATTTCATACAATCATAGACAAAGACATAAGAAACAATATTCAGAAGTTTCAAGGTTGCAGTTCTTGCAATAGTGCAGAAAATCCATAATATATATATATATAAAAGGCAAGTTGTTTGTTCGTGTGTGTCTGTTTATCTGTCTGTATGTCCTTTATACAAATCCATAATTTTTAACCGATTCTCACCAAATTTCACACAAATGTTCTTAAGCTGAGTCTGAGCTCCAGGATCATGGATTATTTTTAAAGCTTTCATTCCACCCGAGCAACGCCAGGTTATACTGCTTGTTAGAAAATAAAGATAAGAAAAGTTTAAAGAAATTCAAAGACAAAAGGCAGAGAGGAAGATAAAAAGAAAAAACCCAGAAAAAATGAAAAAAAAAAAGAAAGAAAATAGAAAAAAACTTGTAGTAGAATGGTTATTCAGATTGTACCTATTTGCATATGTTAGGTAGAAGATATAAAATGTGTACAGTAAGCTAAAAAACAGGTACAGAAGTTGAACAACGCAATACGATAATATGGCGTCGCCAATCGGAATATTTGATTTGCTTGGATGAACCAGAATTTATCAAAATTTGATCTGGTTTTTTGCAGCCCAGGCTAGGGTTAAACAAACAAAGTACAATCAGACAAGAGAGGGAAAAATGAAACAACTGATCTTTTTCTAGCTTCTACAGGTTGCAAAACTATAATGAAAATTTATGTTATGGGATACTCTAAATAGGCGTAAATCATAAGATATACTCGGACTATTTTTCTGTTCCTAATATTATAAATGTTTTTATAAAAATTGATTTAAATAAGCCTACATTCAAATACAGATTGGTGATAAATTCAATGAAATTACCACAATAAACAAACCCACGGAATTATCAAGATGGATGAAAATGATTTTTTAAGTGAAAACGGCAAGTGCCATTTATCAGAGAGTAATAGAAAACGTGTTAACTGAATGAAATCAGTAATATGATTATTTATCAAGATGACATTTGTCTTCGGACAACCATTAAAATAGGATTAAATGCATTTTCCCTGAGTAGAAGATACTGTAGACAGCTACTTACCAAAGTTGCAACAAACTCAAGAAGGAGACCAAGAAAGGGTTTATTGAATAAGTACGAGAAAAAACAAAGGCATGAAACATTTATTTAAGAGGTTTAGTAGATTCGTAAATAGTATTTTACCTATTTGCTTATGTTAAGTAGACAATATATAAAGTGTATTGTAAACTAAGCAACAAGCAAGAAGTTGAATTCTTCTCTGTGCCGTGTCTTTTCAGGGCGTAGGTGATCATGGACTTTCACATCTCCCTATTCCTAGTAGCTCTTAAAACGCTTTCTACTGATACCCCTCACAAACACCATTCTGCCATCTGTTTGTTCAAGCCCATCAAGAATGTTATGCGTTGCTTTCGCCTGCTTCTCTTTGCCTGCTGTCTGACCTGTTCTTAGCAGATTCTCCAAGCCCTCCTTCCTCATTACATGTTCCCGGAACTTTAGCTGTCTTTTCCTTATATTAACTATCAGTTTCCTTTTCGTTTCCATCGTCTCCAAAAGCTAATCACGTTTGTAGAAAAACACAATACAAGTGAAAGAAAAAAAAAGGGGAGAAAAAGAAAGAAGAAAAAGAAAAAAAAAACAGGTGACTAAAGTATCTAAATCTAAACCTATCTAAACTTATTTATAAATGGAACTTTGTCTGTGTGCGTGTGTGTCTCTGTGTGTGCATCCGTCACCTATAGACTGCAAAACGGCTAAACCGATTTTCTTGAAAATTTACACAGTTGTACTATAAGCGTCTGTGAGTGTTTTTAGCTAGGTTTTGTGTCGATGTATCCCCGACAAAAATCGAAAATCGATAATCGAAAGAATCAGGTTATAGAAGGAGTGGTCCGATTTGAATCAAATTTGATACACCCATAGACAAAGAAATAAAAAACGATATTCAGAAGTTTCAAGGTTGCAGTTCTTACAATAGTGCAGAAAATCGATAATATATATATATATATATATATAAAAGGCAAGATGTTTGTGAGTGTGTCTGTTTATCTGCCTGTATGTCTGTATTTTTTGATTTTAGTTTTTGCTTCAGGTTTGATTCTAAGTAGGTATAATTGTAGTTGTTAGTCTCAGCCATGATACCATTTACTCAGAGGACTTATTTAGCCTTCAAAATTTAGTTTACGAAGAAAAAACCTATTTGATATCGATACCAGGAAATGAAAATTTGACTTACATCCATTCATTTTTCTTTCTGTCTACGGTTTTGCTTTAACTGGAAACAACTATTGCTTTTTACTCTTTCATGCCAACGTCCAAAGAGTCTGAGCTGCAGGACCATGGATTAGTTTTAAAGCTTTCATTACACCCGAGCAACGCCGGGCTATACTGCTAGTAAAGAATATAAAAAGAAACAAACAGAAAATTAAGAAAATTTTCAAAGCCGTTGTTTGAGTAAAAAAAAGCCTAAATGTGTTACAGATAACTTCGTAGAATGAAAGATAGCGTATGATGATGTATAAAAAAATGGATGATAAAAATAGTCTATAGAACAGAAGTTTCACAAGAATTTATAAAATGATGAATAACTAAGTAAAAACAAACACTAAAACTATTAGTAATGAACAATCATTTTGTTTTGAAGCATTTTAAAACATTCTGCCTGATTTTTCAGTCTCCCACTCGCGTTTTATCTTCATTGCAAACGGAATATAATTTAATTAAATGTATTTTTAACTACATTAACCGACCGGCGTTTATTTAATTGATACAGCTCTTGAATGTTTTCACTGAACAAGAAGCAAAATTTTTATTTACAAACACATTAAAAACTGTTACAAAGCTCACTTCTCTCCTTCGACATATGTAAAAATATATGACATAAAAGTAAATAGAAAAATACAGGTTTAAAGTCCAAAAAAAATCCGAGAATATAAAAGAAAGAACCTAATGTCAACAGATAGCAAATGTGAAAATAAAGATGGCGGAAAGGTTGGCGACATGTTGAGGCTTGTAACTCTTTAGGAATAGGAAATAAGGTATTTTTAATGGTTACACAAATTCCTTTTATTGAACGGTAATAGATGGTTATCAGACCTAATGAAGCTCAAGATTTTGTATCAAATTAGAGTCTGACATTTTTTTAAATATTGATTCCCAGTCTATATATCTATTTGCTTTTTATGCAGCCATTTAAGCGTCTATTTTTATGTCTTTATCTGCAATTCGTATTCTCTGATTGTGTGTACAGCTTCAAGCTTTTTTTTTCTTGTTCTCTTTACGCTAAAATGCGGAAAAGGTAAAAAACAGCAAAAGAAAGAACAAGTAGATTCAATTGTTATTACTGAGGATGAAGCAGTCTCCTCCTTCAGCTCATACCCACCTGAAATCTTTTCGCCAAGGTTTTCTTTTGCTATATCAATTGTAAAAGTGCAAATAACCTGATTATTAAATTTTGATGAGTATTACTCTCATTGTATTGCCGTTTCTTTTATTAAGACACCGGAATCTTTATTCTATGAACTTTAAATACACAGCTTCTTTTCCTTTAAACCATCTCGTTTCAGAATGTGGACGGTTATAACTATTCATGAAGTCATATCGTTTACAGCTCTCCACTTACTATCTTAGTCCAGTTTTTATTATTTATTTTGACAGAAGTAGCACTGCACATGGAAGACTTTTGATAGGGTTTGGCACGCTGGCCTTCTGCGTAAGCAACAGGGCTATGGTATCACTGGACACTTGCTTGATCTGATCCAATCTTTCCTATCTAACCGCATAATGAATCTCGTCATTGAATGGGCATGACTCCACATTTTACCAACCGAACGCTGGTGTCGCCCAGGGCTCTATCTATACGTGATCAAATCCCAAGTAGGCATTTACGCAGATGACACCACCATTTACTCCAGCATCAGTAAGAAGTCTGGCGAGGCGAACAAACATAACCTCATTGCTGATCTTGAGAAGGACATCTACTCAGTGGTGGATTTGGAGTAAGAAGCGGCTCGTAAATTTCAGTGCTTCTAAAACGAAACTACTATCTGTCAACAATCACAGGCAATCTTTCCTGCCACCCATAAGCATGGACCAAGCAAGTCTCCCTGAAAACAATACATTGCACTTCCTCGGGTTTACCCTATCTTCCGACCTCAAGGGAATCATTACATTGAATCCCTAAGCAAATCCACTGCGAGAAAGGTTGGGTTACTGTGTCGGGTCAGGAAGTTTTTTCTGCCTGAATCCATCTTGCACATATATAAATCAACCATCCGACTGTGCATAGAATACTGTTTTCATATCTGGTTCGTCTCAGTGTTCTCGACAGGCTCCAAAGGAAAATCCGTAATTTGATTGGTCCCGACCTGGGAGCTCGATTCCAGCCACTTTCTCACCGGCGGGATGTGGCTTCTATCTGTATCTTCTACAAATATTTTCATGGTTTCTGCTCTCACGAACTTAAGTCACTGGTGCTCCCTCCACAAGAATTTACTCGTACAACCAGGCTTTACTGGTCAATCACTCAAATGCAAGCAACAATTCTACTCCAGAAGCTTCTTTGCTCGCACTTTTCGCCTATGGAACTCCGTTCCGTATACTTGCTTTCCTGGCGGCCACAACCTTCAGGAATTTAAATGCAATGTCAATACCCATCTCTTATCCACTTCACTCCAGTCCTTTCTACATCACCCCGTGTATCTTGTTCTTTTACTTTCTCTCTACCTTCGCAACTGTTTCCACTCCTTTGTTCACATCCTTCTCCTGCCTTTTTTCTTTGACCCCCCTCTAGTTGTTTGGTCTTTCTCTTCACTCTCCTCCTGTTTAAAACTTAAACTTTCTTATGTAACACACTGCACATCAGTGGCGGTACCGACTTGTTTGAGGTGAATGATTTAAAAAAAAACCTACTCCAGTGATCTAAATAAAGCGTTTTCCTAGTACCTGAAGAAGACAGGAGCGTACAACGGCCGAAACGTCATAAACATGGCAATAATGCTAAGGACAACAGTCCGAACAATGGAAATAGGTAAGGAGATGCGAAAGTCGCTTACCTTCGACAAATATCATGAAAATAAATCAGAATCGGTTTTTGAAAATAAGAAATGCTAAACAGTGAAAGTTAAACACACACACACATTCCACAACTCAAGCCAGAAAATCAGACTTATTCCCTTCGGACTGAGAGATTTTATTTTGACATCACATCAGCAAAACATCTTCATGGCTCCAGGATAATCATTACTTTTATTGCTGCCATCACTACGCATTATCTTGAATCACAATTCGATTCATTGCCAAGTTAAGAATACAGCAGACCTTGAAAAATATCACAGAGTTCCTTAGAAGTAAACTAAAGTGCCAAAACTTTACAGACAGCGGTCTAATAACAAATAGTTCCACCGTTGGCCTGAATAATTTTTCACCAACATTACATCAATTTTGTTTTATTGGAACTCTTAAATCATTATTAAATGATTGCTCAATACACAGCTTCTTATTCTTCTGTGTTTTGTCAGTAATGGCTTTCCATGACGTCCTATCCATCGTGGCAATAAGCGAAGTTTGTCTCCTTATTCTCCCCCTCAGTCTGTGATTTGTCGTTTACAAGGTTTCTCAACGTTTCTCTCTGCTTGTTTTAAATGATTTCTTTAATGAAAGAAGCTATTCAATATGTCATGTGAGTTTCGAATTTTATACGTCTTCTCTCCTCGAAACTTCTGTAAAAGATGCTCAAGAGATCTTAAGGTGAAAATAATTCTTAAATTAACAAAAACGATTAAACATTTAGTGGTCTTTTATTGAATGCCTTTTCTATAAATGTATATATTTTTTTCATATTTTTTTCGTTTTTGGAAACGGAAAATGTACCCAAAATTACTTTAAATTTAATAGTAATAGCACTGCTGCTACTAGAAACAGAATATATCACCATTCTATGGCATTACACCGTCTACACAGACAGAACAATTGAAGCAAATAGGCCGGACATTATTTTTAAAAACCAGAAAGAAAAAAAACTTGTCTATTAATTGATATGGCTTGTCCAGCGGATTGTAACATAGCAACCAAGGAATTTGAAAAAGTGTCAAAATATAAAGACATGGAAATTGAAATAGAAAAAATGTGGAAATTGAAAACAAGAAACGTGCCAGTGATAGTAGGTGCACTTGGAATGATCAAAAATGGAACAAAACAACACATTGAAAGAATCCCTGGAAACCCCAGCTTAAGAGATATACAAAAAAATTGTCTTGTTAAGTACAGCCCACAAACTAAGGAAAATTTTTGTGTATGTAACGCTAGAGATGTTAGGGGAGATAGAAAAAAACATGAAATGGAATCATAGCAACACGCCACGACCTGCCTTAGGTTTTCCTGCAGACTTGGCAGGTAGTGCGACCAAAAGCAAAAATCGAAATATGATGAAAAATGACAACATAATAATAATAATATAGAAGATTTCGAAGAAGGAACCAACCAAATAACTGATATCACTGGCTCACAGGATACCAATGTTACTAAGAACCCCCCCCCAAAAAAAAACCCAAAAAAACAATTGCCTAATTATGAGGATCTGCAAGTAACATAAACATGGAAACTTAAAACAATAGTTATCCCTGTTGTCATAGAAGCATTGAGTACGATAAAAAAAAGGCACCGAAAATCATGCAAATAAAAATTCTGGGAATTCTTGAAAGAGACATGACCGTCTTAGCAGAAGATCCGCAGTATGTTACCATTGCTTTCTGCGGTAGACTGGTTGCCACCCAAGGATATAGAACCTAATCTGTCCTGTTATTTGACTCATAGTTAAAGGGAGAAGAGATTTAGTATATTATTAAGTAGTAATTAGTGTGGAGATCAGTTTATTACTTCATAACAATAGAAAACTGATCCCCCACTTTATGCCCAATAGAAGTCTAAATCATGATTCCAACTATTATATTCAGTGAGGTAATTGAGAGCAAAAGTGTCCCGATTTCGGAAATACTTGCTATAATTACCACAGAAAAAATAAATTTCAATCTACATGCGAAGGTGAGAAACAAAATAGACGGTATAGAAAAAGTTGAAAACGGTAGAAGTCTTGCCTTTTTTCAATACAAAGTCCTAAAATGTGAAAACGGAATCTGGATCAGTCAGTCAGTTAAATGCCATCCGTCATACACGCTTGGGCGAACATGTCTCGAATGATACATGACTGACTTAGCAGAAGATTCTCCCGCAGTAGATTGCCATTGCTTTTTGCGGAAAACTGGTTGCCAACCAAAGCTATAGAACCTAATCTGTCCAGTTATAAAACCCATTAATATTCTAACTTTTGTTCTCTAATAGGAGCCATTTAAAAAGCTATGATCTTTAGTAAGTGCTGTTTAAATCCCTTTTGCTAATAACAGCTGCAAATATCGCCGTCATGTACAACTATAGTTCATTTACATGCCATACGTGATACACGCATGGGCGATCATGTCTTGAAAGAGTCATGATTGAATGGGCAAAAGATTTTTCCGCAGTAGGTTGCCATTGCTTTCTGCGGTAGAATGATTGTCAACCAAAGCTATAGAACCGAATCTGTCCTTCTATTTAACCCATAGCTGGAAGGAGAAGCATATTTATATCTTTCTCAGGAGTATTTGTGCGTATGAGATAACAACGAATTCAACTGGAATCCGAACTCAGCCCTACAGTTTATCCAAAAGACATTAATCATTAACCTGCACATTTTCCAATACGCTGATGCTGAATCTGTCAAAAGGGATAACAATAATTTTTTAGTTTACTCCTATACAAGCGTTTATTTCACTGTCTTTATAAGTGTATCCAAAACGTCTGGAGTCACTATCTTATGTACTATCACAGTAAGACAAACAAGGAAGCGAACAATACGACAGCATCCAGGTTGTGTTTCTTAAATGGTGTGTGTGCTTCATAAATGCGGTGGAAGTGCATAGCAGGTGAGGCGGAATAATTAAAAGCCAATCAAATATTTAGAAACAGTTTCAAAATAAATATGATTTTCAAGTTTTTTAAAATATTATTATGGATTACTCGTAATTTCACTCTGCAGCCCAGTACAAATAGTTATAAATAATCAGTGATCAATTTTATCATTGTAATATTTTTGCATTATATCAAGTATAAAGAATATAGTAACTAGGTCCGCAAATTGAAGGAGAGAGTTATCAATGATAAACAGTCATTCATCAACAAGGTACCTATTTGAACTAAATAAGTTATTTAACATTTTACAAGCTTTTTATTCAATTTTATAAAGTGCGTCATTTTACATGTTATGAAAAATATTTGTAAACATACTGAAATGAACGTGTTTATTCCCGGTGTTTGATAAGCCATGGTTTTTGTTATTATCATTTTTACTGCTTCCTGAAATGTAAATATGTAGATAAAGTGTTGTAACACAGATAACCAGTTTAATTCCTTTTCAACTAAATTTCTTTACACCAAAGACTGAAATTTGAAAATGAAAAATATGGGGTGGATATTTTTTCAGTAGTTTTCATAGTCTTTCAATTATCCTTGTAGATGTTAAACATCTCATATTTTTTGTGAATAAATATTTTGCCGTTCATCTTCTTATCCATCTTCTCGTTTGTAATTAGAAACGCGCAGAATATTTATGATTAATTTATGCATCACTAAATATTTCGTCGGTAGATTTTTAGAATGATGATACGGTGAAGTAAAATGGCGATTTTTTTCTGCTGAATCTCACGGGAAATAAACAAAGAAAGGCCTAGGTCTCATTTGTTAAAACCGTGCAATAATTAGTTTCCGGTTAAAGAAAGTTTTTCTTCCTTGGTTTAGTTATCAATTTTGTGTCTTTATTTTTAGTAGTGTCAATTCTGTCAACATGTCTCCTTCGAATATCCTTATTTTATTTCTTTCCATTTGGAAAATTCAAGGAAAATTCCTGCTACAAAAAGTATCTTGGAATACAAGAAAAACAAGAAGGCGCCATCAAAGTTTTTTAAAAGTGTCGGTTTTAAATCACGTTGCTTGTCGATTTAAAAAAATGTTTTATCGAACTAATTACAATTCGCATTAATTGCAAGTGGAGAAAGTCGAAGGAACTGTAGAGGAACTGAACGAAAGGAGGAAAACAGAGGGAAACAAACGTTCATTTTGGAAATGGTGATTGCTTGATCGAGTGTCGCGTGACGTCATGAAACTCGAAAATTTTCACAAAGTTTTCTTTGCAGTCTTTTCTTCTTTCTGACATGTTTAATATCTCAACTGATATATACAATGCTTCCTTAACGTGTTAATTTATACTTAAACTTCACGCTTAACAATAAATCTAATCTAATTGTTGTAGTTTGAAACTCTCTCTCTCTTTATATATATATATATATATATATATATATATATATTATAGTCATCCGCAGACAAATCTGTTTCGCTGTATCACAGCTTATCAAGTCTGAATCTCTCTCTCCCTCTCTTTCTTTATATATATATATATATTATAGTCAATCACAGACAGATCTGTTTCGCTGTATCACAGCTCATCACTACGGTTAGACATTGCTTTTTAACTAGGATTGAAACCCTACCGAATTGGCGTCAGTCGGCGATTCTACCTCTGAGCTATGGGCGCTCGGAGGTAGACTTTTAGAGTGTGATATAACATGTATACACACGCCAATACCTGAGAGTGTTCTAATTCATTACTGAATGAGCGATGATTATATATACATATTTTATATATACATTACGTATATAAATTATATATATGGTATATATTTATATATATATATTAGATACACATCTATATTATATATACATATATAGTAATCCGAATATAGTCCTGTTTCGTTGTATCATTACGGCTAGACATCCGATTGCTTCCAGCCGAGATTGAAACTCGACCGATTTGACACCAGTTGTTGCTTCTACCCTTAGAAGCACGACAGAAAAGCGTAGGTTTTAGCATGTTATTCACACAATATAAACAAACGTCAGTCTTCAACCATTGCTTAAGAACGATGCATAAATAACGGTGAGTAGCCTCTATCCAAATAAAGTTTAAAATCACCCCTACAGGTAGTGTGCAAAAGTATTAGGACAGGGGTGATTTTCCTAAAAAACTCACTAAAATTCAAATACAGAATGAAAAGCCAAAACTTTTGTAAGAATTACGCTGGGGAACACTCAGACCTTTCTATAGCCAATTTGAGTGTGTTGATTTCAAATCTGAAGTCGGTTTTTTGTTTGCAAGCTACAAATTTTATGCAGTTTGACATTTTTATTTATTCTTTTAATTTTTCGTTATTATAAGAAATTATAGGAATAGCTAATCAATTTGTTTGTGTATTCTATTCAGGTAAGAATTTGCGGTTGTAACTTTTTCGTTTTTACGCTGAATCTGGGCAATCTCGTTTAATGCTTCTGCAGTAGTCAGCCATCATACTTTTGTACCAGCGACCTTTAGGTCTTGGTGGAATCGTTCTCCTTGTTTGTCGCTCACAGCCTCCAGGTTGTCAGAGAACTTACCAAGGTGGCTGTTCAAAAAATGAAGCTTGATGCTCATGTTGCACCCGGGATCACGAAAAGCGAGGAGCATTCTATTCACAAGTTCACTGTAGTTCTCCGCCTTATTGTTTCCAAGGAAGTTCTGAGCGACTGCCACAAAGGATAACCATGCTACCTTTTCTAAAGCGGTCATCTTAGCAACACGAATTAGGGTTCGAATTTGTGGGCTCATGATACTTTAATAAGTCCATGACCATTCTCATATCATCATAGTCTTCCCGCAAATGCACTAAGTGACCAACAGATACTGTTCTATAAACATTACTGTTATGGAAAAGAACACACTTTACACTGCGTTTTGAACTGTCTAAAAAGAGTCTCCATTCAGCAGGACTATAGTAACGTACACCCAGTTCTTTGAGAAGCCCTGGGATGTCATGGCAGTAAATGTCTGTCTTCTGAAAAGAAGGTCACAAAAAGCTGGTCACGCTTTCTGAAATATGATACTTTAACAGAGTAATAAACAAGACTTCTACATTGTAATCTTGATGTCAAAATCTCTGCTGCTTTCTTTGAAAGTCCTAAATTTCTCACTAAATCATTCAGTTTAGCCTGGGGAAGAGGCTTGGGGACGGGGAAAGTTTCAGTGTCTGAAGAACAGCTCCCCGATTGTGAACACTTTTCTGACAATTCACTGTCACAACTGTCTTGTTTGCTTGTATCATGTCAAATGTCATTATCGGCCAATAAAGGCAAGACTTTGAAAACTAGAATAGGAACTTCTTCAGAGTGAGGAGCAGGCCGAATAGTTGAGGGAATGTTCGGATACGTAATCTTATGTCGGTTTTTCTTCCCAACACCCGTTGTGTTTACCATGCAGAAACAAGTCAGTTACATGGTTGGTGGGTTCGCGCCAAATCATTGGAACTCCAAAAAGCAAACCTTTGCGCTTTCCTTTGGTCCAGTCTCGAAGCATTTCCTCACAACTGTGGCACACAACCTGAGGAGCTCATTGCTTGTCTTGATCCCCAAGATGAACTTCAAAATATGCCTGATGGGCACGCTTGACGAACGAGGATATGTTACGTCTCTGACGATTCAGTGTGTAGCATCCACATATGTATCAGAAAGCATCAGGCTTGTTTCTGCAATAATAACTATTTTTTTGAAGCCATGTTTGATCTGAAACAAAATGCGAATGATCAAAATATTAGAAGCTATCTATATATATGGACGTGATAATGCTTATACATGGTTTACACAAGTTCATATTTGTACAATTTCATTAACCTCAAATTACATACAAACTAGAGCTTATAAAGAAAAACTAATTTCAGTTTTGAAATCATTGCCTAAAACTCTTTCAGAATCAGTTAAAATATCCAATGCAACTCAACGTTACTGAAAAAAGTGTTCCCCAGTGTTATTTAACTAAAAAGGAAGAGGGAGGAAGTCTTCGGAATTTGAATTGGCCCCCATAAAGCCCTGATATCAATTTTATTGAACATCTAAGGAATATTTTGGATAAAAAATTGATAAATCTAATGCTACTTCGCAAGACACACTTTGGGAACAAATACAAGCTACTTGGCAGGAGTTACCATAAGATACATTGAAGAAGCTTGTGATGTCAATGCCTGACAGAATGAAAAGCAAAAGGCTATTATACTAAATATTAAATTTATTTTGTAACAACTATTTTTTCTTGTTAAAACATTTGTTGAGTAAATCAAATAAAATTACTTTAATTAGATTGTTTATTTTCTGTCAGTATGCCTCATAAAAGATAAAATAGTTCTTGTCCTAATAATTTTGCACAGTACTATTTATATATATATATATGTGTGTGTGTGTGTGTGTGTGTGTGCGTGCGTGCGTGCGTGTGTGTGTGTGTGTTTTGTAACAAACAACAATCAAGGAAGATTTTATTGATTTTTTTTTAACCATTCTAGTATTCTTACATGTTTCCTTTTTGGTGAAGATAAGAGTTTTAAAAATTTACATAATTTTTTGTGTTTCAAGTGATTTCCGCCACTTCACTGTCCATTGTTAAGGATGTTAATTTTTGATGATGTTATTTTGTCCTCGTGCTTTCACTGTAACGTGATTTTGCGTTTCTTTTTGTGTTTTTGGAAAAGGAGAGTTCTCTAAAGCTATCACGTGACACGCACGGTCAAAAAAGCTATACTATGTTATAGAAAAGAAAAGACTGCAAACTTGTTTCTAATCAAAATAACCCCATCAAATCTAAACTAGTGATGACTAATATAGCGCATGAATTTCAATGCTTTGTACAAGACTGTGTTTCTTGTCATAAATAAATTACCTATACTGGTCATACTACCACTTCTCTGAGTAGACATCTTACATGCTACCTATCTAATAATAATAGTGCAATAAAAACGTTCATTAACCCATAATTTACAAGAACTACAAGAAAAAGTTTGTTTGAAATTAGATTTGGTTGGTTAGTTGTTTTATGGTATATCAACCTCGGTGGGTCATTTATTGCCAACTAAATGTTATTTATTTATTGCTGGTAATACGTTTTTCTTTAAACAATTTATTGTTGTTTTTATATAAGTTTTGTGTCTAGTAATACTTTTTTCTTTTCGAGTACCAACATACATTGGGATTTGTTTTCAAGGGCAGGGTCCCCGAGTCCTACCCTGTTATTTAATCCCTATCTGGAGGGAAGGGACGGATTAATACCTTTCCCAAGGGTACCAGTGCTTAAGTGAATGCAGGGTATTCAACTGGAATTCAAACTCGGCTCAACGATTTCTCTTTCCGAGTCGATATCCACTGCACCACAACGAACATCCGTCACTATACGCTTACAGCACCTGGTATTCCCAAGCGGTCACCCATCTAAGTACTGACTAGGTTCAACTTCGGTGATCGAGCGAGAACCGGTGTATTCAACGTGATATGGCCGTCAGCCTTGAAAATAGAAAAAAGACTATTTAAATCACAGTATCAAAGGTACCTTGCTATAAGAGAGGCGCTATATATCGAACAATTTTCTCCAACTATCAACCTTACATTACTTAACAGTGGAAATGGGGCATTGAAATTTGTTTTTTTAAAATAAACAGACGCTCACGCGATGCTTAACCATGTGTATCACGTGATAGCTTTAAAGAACTCCCCTTTTCGAAAATACAAAAAACACAAAAATTACGTTACAGTCAAAACATGAGGACAAAAGAAAAAAACCTTTAAAAAATAGCACCCTTGAAAGTGGTCAGTAAAGTTGCTGAAAGCGCTTGGAAAGACAAAAATTATGTAACATTTTTACACACTTTATCCCTAGCAAAAAAATAAAAACAAAATGTAGAGTACTAGAAAATTGAATAAAAAACTAATAAAATCTTACTTGTCGGTCGTTTAAAACGAAATATGTTTTTAAAAAAATTGCTGCCCAAATATATATTAATTTATACAGATGTATGTATATATATATTTGAACTCTTTGGTATCGTGAATTCATCAAGCATAGTCCTACATTCGCAGCTTCATGCTTTCGATGTTAAAGTGTCATGTTGTAACTGTACTTCTATGCTAATAAATTCTACTGGCACATTTCTTGCTTTTAGAACTTTTCTCCAACTTTACAGCCGATTGAGATATTAAATAAGATAGACGCCATGCCACTTGTCTTATGTTTAATTAAACCATGTTTCATTAATGTCGCCTCTGTTTGCTTGCATTCTAGTGGCTTTTGTTACATTGTTTGGGGGTGAAATGACGATATATATACATAATATATAATTTATAAAATATATATATATATATATATAAACTTATTTATAAATGGAACTTTGTCTCTGTGTGTGTGTGTGTGTGCGTCTTTGTGTGTGTGATTCCCTTACCTATAGACTCCGAAACGGCTGAACCGATTTTCTTGAAAATTTACACAGCTGTACTATAAGCGTCTGCGAGTTTTCTTAGCTAGGGTTTGTGTCAAGGTACCCCCGATAAATATCGAAAATCTATAATCGAAAAAATCGGATTATAGAAGGAGTGGTCCGATTTTAATAAAATTTGATACACTCATATACAAAGACATAAAAAACGATATTCAGAAGTTTCAAGGTTTCAGTTCTTACAATACTGCAGAAAATCGATAATATATACATATATATATATATATATATATATATATATATATATATATATATATAAAAGGCAAGATGTTTGATATTTGATATCGATACCAGGAAATCAAAATTTGACTTACATCCATTCATTTTTCTTTCAGTCTACGGTTTCGCTTTAACTGGAAACAACTATTGCGTTTTAGTCTTTCTTTCCAACATCCAAAGAGTCTGAGCTCCAGGACTATGAATTAGTTTTAAAGCTTTCATTACACCCGAGCAACGCCGGGCTATACTGCTAGTATATATATATGTTTACTGTTTAATCAGGTAGCAAACGCTATTTAGATGAGACATTTCTTTTCAATGTCAAAGCAAAATGTATACTTTGTAGTAGTTTGTATTTTGGACATGTTTTAATGTATAAATTATAATGAATATTCATAGCTTTATTTCTATATTGAGCACTGTTTTAAATTAATGTTTTGAACGTTGTATATTGTAGAACATGTACAAATTTTTATATATATATATATATAACTATGAATTTATCTTTGAACACATCTCGAAAAGCCCACCGAGTTTAAACGCGGACGGGAAAAATGGAAAAAAAACTAATAAAAACGAACTAAGCACTTGAACATTAGTCAAATTACTAGTCGAAAGAAAAAAAAACCAGGACGAGGAACCTAACACGTAAAGCGCTCAATACGATAGCAGTGCAAATAAGTAACTTTAAGTAAGTAACTTTAAATAAGTAAGGTTACTATATATATATATATATATATATATATATATATATATATATATATATATATAGCAGATAAAACACGTGACTTGGTAAAGAATTGAAACTGCTTGCTTAGAATTCGGTTCCGAATTGGTTCTGTCTTCATAGCTCTATCCCCACATGATATCACAATTATCCTTCATTCCAGACATTAATGGAGTTTTTCTTTTTCTAAAGCGAAATGCGCAAAAGATTTATTGTACTTGTTGTTTTTTGCCTGCTTGGTTTTTTTGAGTTTTTGTTGTTTATTTATTTATTGCTAGAGGTCACTCCTCCAAAATCCATATCTCGTTCATCCATAATGATCTAAAAACGCCAAAACAGGTTGGACAGAACAAAGAAACAATACAGGGAAAGAAAGACATTAAACAATAAATAGAAAACAGAAAAAAGATATAAATTAAAACACTAAACCAAAACCAAATTATAAAAAAAAAAAAAGCAGGAATATATATATAATAAGATTTTCTATTCCGATGTCCATCGTATGAAAGATTCTGGTCGGCGTTCTGAGTCTCTGAGATGTTTGTAGCTTGAAGGACGTCGATACACCCTTACTAGACTCCTCAGCATTTATTTGTCTCTTTTCTACTATTATTGTTCGACCAGCGTCTTACAAACCTTCCTAAAAAAATCTTTCTTTTGTCATATCTTTTTTATATATTCCGCGTATCGATTTTTCCCGCCCTTCAAATCAAGCTATCGAGCGTGGATCAATGATCGATTCGTCAGCCTCCTGTTAGAGAGTAACAGGTTTTCCAACCCATTCTAGCTTTTTTAACCAATTAGTTATGCTCTTTAGTGATCCCAGGGCCCCAGAACTGAACACTGGATGTATGGATAGTAGTAACAGACTGAAACTAAGGTTTCTGTCGCTATTTAACCATATACTTTATTGACCATAAGGCGCCTGTCTTTTAAACTGAGTATTTATATAAAACAACGATTTTGGTTTTGATTCAATAAGTCTCTCACAAAATTACATCGTTGTCCTCACTTCATGAAATTGATTAAAAACAAGGATTAAAACAGGTGATGTTTTGCGGAAAACTGCTTATATAGTAGAATTTCCCATCTAATATCTATTTATATTTGATGAAAATATCTTTTGTGGTACCCATAAGCATGGACCAAGCAAGTCTCCCTGAAAGCAATAGACTGCTCAGCCTTACCCTTTCTTCCAACCTCAAGCAGAATCCTTACATTAAATAAATAGTTAAATTCACTTCTAGGAAGGTTGGGTTATTATGTCGGGCCAGGAAGTTTTCTCCGCCTGAATCCATCTTGCACATATACAAATCAAACATTCTACCGTGCATGGAATAGTGTTGTCATATCTGGTCAGGCGCCCTTGCTGTTCTCGACAGGTTCCAAAGAAGAATCTGTAATGTGATTGGTCCCGACCTGGCAGTTCGACTCCAGCCACTTTCTCATCGGCAAAATGTGGCTTCATACTGGCAACATTGTCCCACATTTTTACAGTTAGATCAACCTTATGCAGGCGACAATTTTACTCCATCAGCTTCTTTTTTTGCCGCCTGTTGAACTCCGTTCCAAATACTTGTTTTCCTGACGGCTACAACCTTCAGGAATTTAAATGCAAAGTCAATTCCCATCTCTTATCCACTTAACTCTAGCCCTTTCTTTATCACCGCGCGTATCTTGTTCTTTTCTTTTCTCTTTACCTTCGCAATTGTCTTCACTTCTGTGTTCACATCCTTCTCTTACTCTTTCTCTTTCACCCCATGTAGCTGGTTAGTCTTTGTCTTCACTCTCCTCCGGCCTAAATCTTTAACTCTCGTAAATAGCACCCTGCACATTAGTGGCGGTACCGCCTTGCTCGGGGTGAAACAATAAAAAAAAAACGAAACAAAAAAAAACAAAACAATTTGTTCACAAATTTTCTTTTTTATTCCAAGCTGCTATTCAAGCGAGCAAATAAATCTTTGAAATACTGAGCAGTAAGTCAAGTTACCTCCAATTCGAGACAACGCAGTCCTTTTGAAAACCAATAAACAGAAACCTACGTTTAGCTTGATATGTTGAAAGCTGTCATGAATTTAGCCATGCCATTTCCATTTGAGATATTCGCAATAAACCTATGTAATCACCAACACCACGATCATATACGCAGGTGATAAAGATAATGAGAAGGGATCGACTTGATACTGAACAAAGACATGAAGGATTGCGTTTTGGGGAACTGCCAGTTTTCAGAAAGAGAAAAACTGAAAAGAAGACCCCTAAATGTTGCGGTTATAGTAGTGTATGCACCGACAACGCAAAGCACTGAGGAGGAAATAAAAATCTTTCTACTCTATACTGAACAATTCCAAGGCTCAGTGTAAAGCAGAAGAAAGTAGAATTATCATGGGAGGCTTAAATGCCAAATTAGGTAAGGAGAGAGAAAGCGCATCAGTTGTGGACTTCGTACTAAATAACCGCAATGACAAATGAGAATAATGGATCCGATGGTCTACGGCGAACGGCCAGGTAATAATCAACACCTGATTTACAGAACACCGTAAACGATTATTGACATGAAGAAGCCCAGGAGATTACACGAAAAACCATACAGACTATATAATTATAAGCCGGAGATTCTGGAAAAAAAAGTTGTTCATTGTAAAACTTATCCAAGTGTCGACTTGGGAAGCTACCCGACGACATCGATTATATGTAAACTAAGGATGAAACTTCGGAGATTGAAGAATCCTAGTGCAGTACCCAAACAACAAACAGATGAATGACATCGACCATAGAAAAAAAAACGGACAGTGTCAATATACATACATATATATATATATATATATATATATATATATATATATATATATATATTATTCTCTTATTACGATTAAGATCTCTAAAGATAAAAATTAAATATATATATATATATATATATGTATATATATATATGTGTGTGTGTGTGTGTGCGTGTGTGTGTGTGTGTGTGTGTGTGTGTGAGAGGGACAAATGCGAAACGGAAGCTCGAAATGGGACGCACTAAAAGAAGCGTTACTGACATCTGCAAACGACTTCATCCAAAAGGAAATACTGGCGTAGAAGGAAAAATAAGTGGATCACAGATGAGATTCTCAACATGATGCAAAATAGACAGAAAACAATACCAAGGCAGAGAATGAAATACAGAAAACTACACAAGGAAATAACGAGCAAATACAGACAGACTGAAAAGGAATGGCTCAACGAAAAATGTGAAGAAATAGAGAGATTGTTCATATCATAGAAAGCCCTACAGCCTGTTAAGGTAGAGGGTTATTAAATAAAGTTTTTATAGAGAAATAATAAGGATAGATTATGAAGTTATGTAGGATAGATAACGGTTGATATTAGACTAAAATCGAGGTAAACAGAGAAGCTTCCCCTTGAGAGTCTGTTTTGCAAAGTCACAGTTCTGGAGAGAAAAAGCTATCTGAGTTTGACTTAGTCCTTACCAATGGAATTCGAAGAGAATAATGAAAATTCAGCCCTGTGTAGGTGGCATGGTGCGCTTCTCGTCATGAAGGTTTGAACAAGAGAATAGCTGTTTGAGTGGGAATTTCTCCTTAGCAGTGTAATGCGAAGAGATCAATGATAATTCGGTCCTATTTACGTGGCATGTATGGTGCATCCTAGTCATGGAGGTTTTAACAGGTATAAAATGAGTTTGAGTTTGAGTTTTGTTTAACGGTGGGTTATTTAATGCCAAAAAGGTGGAGGTTTAAGGTATTTTTTTAATGTTCTGTTATAGTGAGGAGGTTGATTTAGTCAGATTTTAAGGAAAACTTTTTGTTTTTATTCTTTTGTATTCTAGAAAACTGAAAATGTCTTCTAGTTTTGTATTCAAAAATGTTTTGCTGAGAATCACTTTTTCTTCAAAAATGTTTTATAGTAATAATTTTTCTTTCTTCAAAATGTATTGTCGTAATATTTTCCTTCAAAAATATATATTTTTATCTAAAAGACTATTTTTATATATATATTTCTATAAAAGTGTATTTTTATGCTTTCATAGTGTTTTGACCCCAGTTTGGCTTTAACTAATTGCCCATAGCTGGGACCCTAACAGGTGTTACCACTCCAGGTCAGAATGGACCTGGGAACAACAGCAATTAAGAGGTTGTTCCATGCTCCTCACAACCTCTCAAGCATAGGCCTTGCTGCTGGATGCAGTTTACCGTCATGCCCAGGACCAATGTAACAATGAGAAATATACATCATCTCTAAACAAATATTTGACATTGAAATATCGATGAAGTAGTGAGAGTCTAGCAACAGTTCGTCTGTGAGGGAGGGGCTGTTGAATGAAATATAATTCATCACACACAAGCTTTTGAATTCTTTCAAGTTTGAAAAACAGTGATTATGTAGTTCCAGTCTAGATATGACAGTTCCCATGCATATATGGCACTAATATGTCTGTAGAAATACCTGATTGCGTACATCCTAAACGTAGTCTGATTGGAACTGGTTATTTCATTGAATTTCAATTGATTAGCAAGTCGTGCTTTTTCACTAGACGAATTTGCAAAATATGTTTTGCGTATGCTTAAGATGTTGATTATCAGTAACTGATGTCATGTTCTGCTTTCTCATAGCCCAGTTCATTATCAACCCTCTTTTTCTCGAAAACCTTACCAGCTCTTTTTACCATTTTCCTCGACACAGATTGATATTTTTTCAATTTTTCTAACACTTCCAACACTCAGAATAAAAAAGAAACGTTTTAAAAAAAGCTATATAATTAATAACCTTTTGAGCACCAAACTCGAACGAATACTTTATTGAGCATCTCATTTTTTACAGTCTAATTATTTAAATGTTCGGTCTGGTGAGGTCTCCAGCATTTCTCGTTAACTGCTTCACAAAAAACTGTCTTTCACAAATAACTGATAAAACGAATTTGTTCTTGCAGAAATGAATTTAACCCTCTAGGGCCATTCGTATCATATTTGATACAGTATTTCCCTATAAGGAAACATTTGGTATTCATTGACTGAGCAGTCAGTACTGCTTTCATTTGAAATTTATAAAATATTTCTCTTAAAAAATTTTTCAGGAAAATATTTCTTTCAAGGCTTGTTTTCATACTGTATCAAATATGATACGAATGGCCCTAGAGGGTTAACAATTTTCCATTCAGCTAACATTACTTCGAAAGAAGTCAGCAACAATATGAAGGTGTAGTAATTCTTAAAGAATGATTCTATAAAACAGACAGCAACTAAGTGCTGGACAAGACACAAGGTAGACATCTATTCTGATACATCATTACTGTTCTTACTGTTTTTGCGACTGAAATAATAGTTATTTTACGTCTCAATACAACTTATATTTCTTGTTTTTTAATTTCCTTGTTTTTGAATCGGAATTTTGATGAATGATTTTGAATGCAAATTTATGATAATGCATGACATTATTTTTTCTGAACTCATAGTATCGATATTCATTCTTCCCTTTTTAATTTCTGTACGTAAATTCAAGAAAATAAGTCCCCATAATCCCATTTTTATAGTTTTATTCCGATTGGACATTTCATTTTTTTCACACTCAATTTTTGATTTTAAATAAAAAAGATCTCTTCTGTTCTTATACAATTCAACATCGAATAGAATTCCAAATAATTCTATTGAAATTCAGATCATGAGTTTAGCTGATACGCTTTCTCAAACTTGAACCTGCTTAGTGGTCGAGATAATAGCGTACTAACAGTCGATGCGAGTTCAGAATATATTCAGGTGTTGTCCCTGAATGCCTCTACTATGGTTATTTTCTATGTATAGCTTAAATGTGGCAAAAGACCGAAAATGTGGGGCACAAAAAAAACCGTATTCAGTCATAATTGATCTAGCAAGCCAAGCTTGCTAGTCGTTACACCATGTCAAAGTGTCTATTATGCTACTACTATGAATTTATCCTGAATTGGGTCCTGTCATGGCTGATAAACAGGTTGATGATCTTTGTGACACACTGGAGGTAGTTATTAAATTTACCTGAATATGAACTAATTCATTCCTCGCTTATCAATCATCGTGACATGCCAGTAATGAAATATTGTCTCATGTTATCCAGAGATGAGACGGACCACATTGGAAAGTGGATTCATACATTCTCCAAAGAAATTAATGCACAGGAATAGGCTAGGACAGAACTCGAACCTACCATTAACATCCTTTTTTGAGTCACCTTTCTATTTTTTTTTATTTCAACGAAGAGAAAAATAACTTTACTTAACAAAAAGCAAACCACAAAAAAAAAAAAAAAAGAGAAAAATAAGTTTACTTAACACAAAGCAAACCAAAAAGAGCATATCACGTTTGCACAGATCCGAGCATTAGGATTGTCATCCCTTCTCCCCTGACAGAGATGGCTGTGAATAATAATAATAATAATAATAATAATAATAATAATAATAAAAGTTCGACGACACCATTCGCGTGAATTTTAGATTGTTGTATAACTCAGTGCGATGGGAAAGGCATTACACTTGGCCAGAAACGCCTCCCTCGCGGCTCAAAGGGAACTGAGACAGGCAGTATCTGGCAAAGCTGGTTGTACTGGGCTGTCGGATGCTTTGTTTGTCAAGGTTCGCCCTGGTTACTCCAACCCGAATGAAGCTACCTTCTTCCACCACTTTGACTTTGTCTATTACGCCGTTGGGATTCGTGGTGTGTGTGTGTGTGTGGTGGTGGTGGTGGTGGTGGGGGTTCTGGTCGCTTTCAGTCTGGTTCTTCCCTTCTATTTAACCGCCATGAGTGTCCCTAATGAGGTTGAAACGCCAGACGCTTTCGTTTTTTGGATCACTCGGAAAAGTAAGCCCCCCCCACCATGACAAGGAACGACCATAATATAACTTTACAGTAAGCATAATTAGAATAATATCCCCGCATATAAAGACAATGAGAATAAAAAGAAGAATAGAAATAATTTCCTATATTTAAGCGCAGTAAGAACAATGAAGCTAACAAAGAAAATAGTTTTCTCTCCATATAAATGCAATAAAAATAATAGCAGTAAAAATAATTTCCTGCTATAAAACAAGCACCAGTGTATAACATGCATATATAATTTCTTAAGAAATATACACGAAAAATATTATAATTTCTTAAGAAATATACACGAAAAATATTTAATAGTAAAGTCAGTCAGTTAAGTGCCATACGTGATACACGCTTAGGCGATCGTGTCTTCTACCTGGGTGTAGAAGATTATCCCGCAGTAGGTTGCCATTGCTTTTTGCGGTAGACTGGTTGTCGACCAAGGCTATAGAACCCAATCTGTCCTATTGTTTAACCCATAACTGGAAGGAATAGGCGGATTAATACCTTTCCCAAGGGTATTTGCACCTAAGTGAATGCAATGAATTACAGCTGGAATTCGAACTCGGCTCCCCGATTTCTCGTTCCGAGCCGATATCCAATATACCACAACGCACACACAACGCATAGTAAAGTAAAGAGTCTAAATTTCTATTTATTTTCTGGAGTAAGGATTTATGATGATTTACACTATTTATATGCTATTTTCCTTATTTTTGTTGTTTTAATTACATTGTTTCGGCTGTCTTGCCGACTGGCCTTCCGCAGGTATATATCGATCGACATAGAAATGTGAACTGAACACTATATTTAATCTGCGTGGGTAGACTGTTCTCCTTCCACTGATGATGTCTACGGATATTGTCTAAGAATCATCGCATAAGCTAGATTGTGTTTGCGTTTTGTTTAACGGCATATCAACCTCTAAGGGTTATTTCTTGCCAGAAAGATGGCGTTTTAAGGTATTTTTTAATGTTCAGTTATAGTGAGAAAGTTGATTTAGTAAGATTTTGATTAAAAGTTTTATTTTATTTTAGAAAACTGATAATGTCTTCTAATTTTTTATTCAAAAATATATTGCTGGTAATAATTTTTTCTTTCGAAAATGTATATTTTTCTATGAAAATATTTTTATACTTTCATGTTGTTTTGATCTCAGCTTGGGGGTTAACTATTTTCCCATAGCTGGGGCCCTAAAAGGTGCTACCACTCCGGGTCAGAGTGGCCTTCAGAACAACATCAATTAAGAGGTGGTTCCATGCACCTCACATCCTCCCAATCAGAGGCCTTGCTGTCGGATGCAGTTTACTGTTATACCTAGGACCGCATAAGCTAGGGCACATTAGTAGGCCTAGCATAGAAATAAATAAATAAGTAGAAGGTAAATGAAGAAAGCGGAAAAGAAGAGCTACAAATAAACTATAAGGCAACTGAATGCATAGTCATCAGTAAAAAGAGGAGCCCGAAATGCTAACTACAGACTGGGGATGCAAAAATGAAGCAAGTAGAGAAATTTAAATACCTGAGAAGTTTTCTAACAAAAGACCGAATGTGCCTCACTGAGATCCGAAGGCGAATAAACATGGCCAATGATGCATCCCAGAAGCTGAGTAGAGTATTGAGATCCAGAAAAATTTTGCTGGAAACAAAGAGTACTGGATCGCTATGTGATGTATTTTCTCCAATATAGCGGCGAATGCCTCAAAGATGAAAGAGAGACTTGAAGCCACGGTAATGTGGTTCTACAAAAGGTTACTGAGGATGCCATAAACCGAACATGTGAGCACGATGAGGGTTTGGAGAAGTTGTAAGCGAAAAGAAAACTAATACTTAACATCAGAAAAGACAGCTGATGTTTCTGGGACATGTAATGAGGAAGGACGGCTTGGAGAATCTGAGCCACTCATGAGAGACAGAATAAAGCAACATGTAACAAACTTAATAGGATTGAGCAAACAGATGACAGAGCGGGTTAGGGTCGGGTAAAAAGAGAAAGCGTTCTAAGAGCCACTAATAATAGAGAAATGTGGAGAGCCATGATCGCATACGTTCTAAAGGGACACGGCACATAGAAGAATAAGAAAGAAGAGCTAATTAAGAAAGAAAGAAAGAAAGAAAGAAAGAAAGAAAGAAAGAAAGAAAGAAAGACAGACAGACAAATGACAGCAAGACTTCAATCGCAGCAGTAATTAAAATACAAAAAACAACAAGACTAATCAGCAAGTAGATTGTATTTAAAACTCCAAGTTGTTTGCAGCTATAGACTAGCTGATTAAAACATTGGTTTGTAAATATTTGGTGACTTAGTGTTTATGAGTTCAAACCCTAAGTCGGACAGTATGTATTACATTCAGTGGAAACAGTATAGCAGTACTAAATAAGAACTAGACGCTACACCTAGTGGTGCGAGAACAGTCTACCCCTCTCTTTCACTCTATCTGACATGAGAGGCTCAGATTCTCCAAGCCGTACTTCCTCATTTTTATAACGCCTAGAAACTATTGTCTTGACTGTCGATTAGTTGTTATACAGCCATTAGGAAGTGTACGAAAATTGTAACGCAGTACGAAAACACTAGCAATATTTACAGAGATAGCGGATATTGTTGGTGTCAGCCTTTCAACTGTCGTGTCATCAAGGAAAAAAAACAACAAAAAAAAAAAAACTGTATCATCAGTCCGAAAGAGACGACGCATACGTGATCATGGAAGGTGTGAAAGATTCTAAGAAGACATTATTCGTTTTGTTTTATTTAATTTGCACAATGGTGTAGGTTTATACTTAGACCGTTGGATAAAACTTTAAACCTTTTTTCTCCATTTTCTAAAACTAATTCGTTAAGAAAGATTGTTTGCAATTACATTGATATCCCGGTTGTAGCTATAGACACAGACAGAATAACATTTTGGGAATAATAATTTTAATGGTACTATTAATTATTTCCTTATAAGGAAACATGATAATAATTTCATTTTCTTCTTCTTATCCTCGTGTATTTTGTCAATTCATTTTTCTCTTTTTTTTCTGGGATGTCTAAAGTTCTGTATTTATTTGCAAAATAGAGCGTGTATTTTCCGACTGAACGAAATTATTCTAGAATATTCATACACAGAAATACTACTGAAACTGGCAAATGTTCAAACGGCAAATTGACTATGTTGACCGGCCGAATCTCTGTGTCAAATCAGGTTGCGTTATTGCGAAATGGTTCGATGGTCTTACTAGTTAATCGATGGAATAGATGGCCAATCCTCTCTTTCATTAAATTCTTTCTTTCTTTCTTTCTTTCTTTTGTCATCTCTTCTTTTTCTGCGTGTTTTAGCCATTTAGTCTGTGTACAGTTATCTATATATTTTACATACAAAAAATATCCGAAACTTCGGTAAGCAACGAATCCAATATACTTATTAATATACAAATATAACAGCTGTACGTATGTAACGCGTACTACAATGCGAATTTCCCATGTAGTCAGCATATTGACGTATGTACGTCTAAATATCACCCTCAGGGAACATGGAGCAAGCGTTGCCAACATGAGACAACAATCCTGCTTTTTCTCCCGAGGTCAATGTACTAATGAGGATACTGATACGGGCAATGTCACCATGTGTAGAACCGAGTACTGGGTTGCTTGCATAAAACCAAACTTCTATAATCTCAAGAGTCCAAAGTCACAAGGCAGTAAAATATGTTAACCCTACGGGTAGAGCCGCTCTTTTCTCAGGATGAACGTTGTTGTACAAAAAGATGGCACCTTTACGCAAACGATTTCTTTTTTTCTTGGTGAACAGCTTCCGTCAGTTTGTCGAGTAATGGTAACGGTAATATTAATCGTTTCCTTATAAGGAAACATTTGGCGTTCATTGACCGAACAACAAGTACAGCGTTTGGTTGACCTTTATGAAAACGCTCTCTTAAAACAATTTTTCATGAAAATAGTTTTTTTCAAATCCAGTAGCTGTTATTGCTCTTTCCAATATTGATAATGGTTTTATTCCGAACGTTTTATTTGAAGTAGTGTGAAATGCCAACACATTTCCTCGCGTTACATGTGATGCGGTGGTGCGGTTTCAGTAATTTGGTACCGTTATTTGTTTGCGATTCTATAGCGTCAATCTACATTGATCAAAGAAGGGTATTTATTACCAAGACCTGCAGGCTTCACTCTCTCAAAACCATTGTTGACTATTGATCATCGAAACAGTTGTATACAGCTGATAGTTTAGAGATTTCTGAATAGGTTTGGCGCCATGCATAGCAAGAATATAAATGTCTCTCGATCTGGTGAGGTTATTTAGTAACAAGACTTTTGGTTTTGTAACAACTTGCATTGTTTGACTAGACTACATTTTGCGCAGTGTATTCTGTGGTCAAATGACTAAATTTGTTAGAACTGATTCATACACAAAGGTATTTGCAGCTAGCGAAGCCGCCATATTTACGCTGTAAAAGCAGCAAGCAAACTTGTGTGATCAAGCCGAAACTTTGATCACGTGATCTCCATAAAACCAACTGTAATTATTTGTGAGCAGTAGGCAGTGTGATAAACCAAAATATAGTTATGGCGTAAATAAGGATGCTTTCGGATTTACCTTCATATATATATAGAGAGAGATAGATATATATATACGCCAGGCTATACTGCTAGTATATATATATATATATATATATATATATATATATATATATATTGACTTCATGCTTTTCCAGGAGTTTGCACTAAGCGCAATAATCAAAATACATTTTCAATATAATAACGTGTGTTACTAAATGGAAATTACAAATACATATTTGCGACCCGAAAGTCAGCACTACTGATTGTGCATCGGGCCGAGTTATTTGTTATCTTTAAGCGATCGACAAGAAAGGAAATAAAAAAAATCACAAAAACCGTTCAACATCACAGTGTGTGGGAGAAACGGATCAATTGTTCTGCTCATTATGCATTTTGCATATCTATACGAACTGCTGTACATCAATACATTTCTTGTCAGATTTTGTGGTTATATATGCAAAAACGCTTCCATACACAAAATTAATGTCTGCCTGTTTTGTTCCCGTTTTCCTTAGAACTATTACTTTACTTAATATTTCGGCCATGGTATCTTCAATATCCATTTGTAGTAACCACGACTCTGCTTTCTCTTGTCTTCTGTTGCTTTGTGAGAAAACTGTTCTGTATTCACTGCCATATAAAATTAATTATTTTACTTATCAGGCCAGCGTTCTTTTCTACTTTTCTAACGAAGTTTTCTGATTCTTAATTCTTCGTCATCAAAGATGAAAGAAAAACTTGAAGCAACTGAAATGTGGTTCTACAGAAGGATGCTGCGAATATCATGGATTGAGAATGTGAGCAATGATGAGGTCCTAGAAATGATGGAAACAAAAAGGAAATTAATACTGAGCATCAGGAAGAGACAGCTGAAGTTCCTGGGACATGCAATGATGAAGGAGGGCTTGAAGAACCTGATATAACAGGCCAGATACAGGGGAAACAAGACAGGGGAAAGAAGCGGGTAACATATTTGAAGGACCTATTCAGGTGGATGATGGAACGAAGTTTGCATGGTGTAACAGGAGAAGGCGTGCTAAGAGCCACCAGGGATAGGGAGACGTGGAAAGTCATGATTGCCTAGGTCCTGAAGGGACATGGCACATAAAAGAAGAGTTCTTTGTCGAGACTTCTGATATTCCTACGAGCCTTTGAATTTCTCTGTCCAATTTTTCATCCTCTGTTGTAGAACATGGTAGAAATTTAAATTCATGGCCGACATCTAGATTTTCTAGCGGATATCTTGTTCTGTACGTCATTCTAACGACCATATATTATATATTTGTACAATTATTCTTTTGTTCTCGCACTCCTTTATTAAATTGTCTGCGTAATATATGTTGTTTAAATTTTGTTCCCTAATAAATTATATAACTTGCTGGCATTTATATTTCCCGTAGAATCGACTCGCGGTATAGGCTAAATTAATCCAGTGAGAGAGAAAACACATTCTTGGTTTACATCTCATTCTATTTTTGTGTACTTACAACACTGGATATTGACAAACATGTGTTTATATGACACCGTGTTTAATAAGCATTGCTTTGTGAAGCACAGATCTACACGTATCAGGTACTCAGTGAGAATCAAACTCACTACAGTTGGAGCAATGTGTTAGGCTAGTCTGTTATCTGTTTCACTACGGCGAAATGCTCTAGTTATTGAAAGGTATGCTAAAATATTTCATGTTCATAAATAGAGGGTACTCAATGTGGATCGAACTTGTTATAATTATTTGCAAGACAAGCTTGTTAGCACTGATCCTCTGGTATAGTCCCAGCATGTGTGTATGCGAGTGTAAATCAATTTCCGTGACCTGACGTAGTTAGAGGCTGATTTTGATCTGAATGTTTACTACTCTATGTTCATAAATGTGATTAATAATCATCACTGAATTATGGGCAGTGCCAAGAAAGAAGATTCTGTGGAAATAATATATATTTGTTTTGTAAAATAAGCGCTTTCTTGTTCTTGTTATTGTTCTTCTTCTTCTTCTTCTTCTTCTTCTTCTTCTTCTTATTATTATTATTATTATTATTATTATTATTAAGCCATAATGGAACTGCTTTTGCTCGTTGTATGTGTATAGGAACAAAGGAGTTTGTATTAATAAGTGACTACAGACCTTCCGCAGTTGGGGTGTGAGCTGATCGATCCAATAAGCATAAAGAAGAAAAAAAGCATCGCGCATGCGCAGCTTGAATATATTGATTGGTTTTTAGATAGTCGTTATATTATCCACCAATTCTATTAATATCCTTCCTTTCTTTTTCTCTCACTCTCTCTTTCTATTCTTCTTTCTTTATTTTCTTTTGCCCTCTCTCTTTCTCTCGAACACCCTCTCTTTCTATTACACCCTCTTTCTTTCTTTCTTTCCCTGATTATATAAATTATTTCTTTTCAACAATTGAACTTTGCTTTTTAAATGCACTCTGTCGTATATTATAACTCTGAAAAATTCTAATCAAAATTTTATGTTCCTTCCTATGTATTAACCAATGTATTAACCAATCTATCTAAGCATATTATTTTCTATAAATATTTTTATGATAATTGTTCTAATGAGCATTCCTATTTGGTATGTCGACTTTACCAATTTAAGAATAGTATGTACGTTGTGGTGCAGTGGATATCGGCTCGGAACGAGAAATCGGGGAGCCGAGTTCAAATTCCAGAAAATAACCTTGGGAAAGGTATTAATCCGTCTCTTCCCTCCAGTTATGGGTTAAATAACAGAACATATTGTGTTCTATAGCCTTAGCTGGCAGCCAGTTTACCGAAAAAAGTAATGGCAGCCTACTGTGGGTTAATCTTTTGTCCAGTTAGTCATGTCTCGTTTGAGACATGATCGCCTAAGCATGTATCACGTATGGCACTTAACTGATTAGATTAGCGTATGTGTGTTGTAGTGCAGGAATATCGGCTTGGAACGAGAAATCGAAAAGTTCGAATTCCAGTTGAATTCGTTGCAAACGCTCTTGGAAAAAGTATTAACCGTCTCATCCCTTCAGATTGGGTTCTATAGCCTTGGTTGGCATCCAATCAACTGCAGGAAGTAACGGCTGGAAAATCTTCTACCCAGTCAGTTATGTCTCTTTTGAGATATGATTGCCCAAGCGTGAATCACGTATGGCACTTAACTGACTGAATAGATAGCCCCATTTTACAGTTGGAATTACTTGATGTAACCGTAAGTTTTATGTTTACAGTTTCTTCTCTCACAAAACTGGCTTGTGGGACTCTCTTTCAGACTTCTTGCTTTCCAGTCAACTTTGATCCTTAACAGCTTTCAATGGAATGAGAATTTTTATCTTCTATTTTCTTAATTCCTGCACTGCTATTTCTCTTTTTCCTTAATAATTCTTTCACACTCTTGCATCTTAGTGGCTTTATTGTCTTGCTTGGGGCGACATGATTACAAAATGTACCTCAATGTTCCTGTATGCCTATATTATACTAGCAGTATAGCCCAGCGTTGTTCGGGTGTAATGAAAGCTTAAAAACAAAATCCATGGTCCTGGAGCTCAGAGTCTTTGGACGTTGGCACGAAAGACTAAAAAGCAATAGTTGTTTCCAATGAAAGCGAAAGCGTAGACTGAAAGAAAAATGAATGGATGTAAGTCAAATTTTGATTTCCTGGTATAGATATCAAATAGTCTCCTGAGTAAATGGTATCATGGCTGAGACTAAGAACTACAATTATACCTACTTAGATCCAAACCCGAAGTAAAACCTAAAATAAAAGAGCTGAAAAAAATACAGACATACAGGCAGATAAACAGACAGACACACAAACATCTTGCCTTTTATATATATATATATATATATATATATATTATCGATTTTCTGCACTATTGTAAGAACTGCAACCTTGAAACTTCTGAATATCGTTTGTTATGTCTTTGACTATGAGTGTATGAAATTTGATTAAAATCGGACCACTCCTTCTAAAACACGATTTTTCGATTATCGATTTTCGATATTTATCGGGGGTACCTCGACAAAAACCTAGTTAAGAACACTTGCAGACGCTTATAGTTCAACTGTGTAAATTTTCAAGAAAATCGGTTCAGCCGTTTCGGAGTCTATAGGTAACGGGGACACACACAAACAGACAAAGTTTCATTTATAAATAAGTTTAGATTGTGTGAGATGGTGCAGTGAATATCAGGTCAGAAAAGGAAATTGGAAAGCCAAGTTCGAATCCCAGTCAAATTCGTTGCATTCACTTCAGCATAAATACCTTTGGGAAAGCTATAAATCCGTCGCTTCTGCCTCCAGCTATGGATTAAATAACAGTATAGATTAGGTTCTATAGAATTGGTTAGCAGCTAATTTACTGCAAAAAGTAATGGCAGCCTATTGCAAGGAATTTTTTTTTTTTGCCAAGTCAGTAATGTCTGTCTTGAGACGGAGTATATCATGTATGGCACTTAACTGATTGATATTGTGTGAGCTTCATTTCAAATCCATCGTTATTAAAATATTGATCATAACTACTTTTGGTGAGGTGATATATATTATAAGACAAACCCTCCAAGTACAGAAGAAATTGTTTATTCACTCATAAATACAAAATATGTTACTCATAAAAATAAAATTGATTAATGATCCCCCATCTACTTTAATTGTTTTTATTAGTTATATGGTAATAGTGTCTCCTTATAATTCTAAAACATTTATTAATACTTCAGTGACTGATTTTGGTAAATTTCCCATTAATTTACTGTCTTTGAAGTTCTTTTGGCAATACTGAAAATAACTTTTCACAAGCAGAAGAATCGATTTCTGGTACGAATATTCTTTTCCTTTTTCTTGATGTATGTGCCGCATCCCTTCAGAACGTGAATGATAATGGCTCTCCAAAATATTATGACTTTGGACCTCTTATTAGGATGTGCGTTGTGGTGCAGTGGATATCAGCTCGGAATGAGAAATCGGATAGCCGAGTTCGTATTCCATTTGAATTCGTTACATTCACTTACGCGCAAATAACCTTGGGAAAGGTATTAATCCATCTCTTTCCCTCCAGTTATGGGTTAAATAATAGGACAGATTGGGTTCTTTAGTATTGGCTGGCAACCAGTCTACCGCAGAACGTAATGGCAACCTACTGTGGGATAATCTTCTGCCCAGTCAGTCATGTCTCGAAAGAGACATGATCGCCCAAGCGTGTATCACTTATGGCACTTAACTGACTGACCTCTTATTACTACCTGTATTTTTGTTATCTCTCCTAATCTCTTTTATTTCACCCAATCTTACAATCTTCTTAGATTATATACGGGGTCTTCTTAGGTTGTTTACTCATTGTTTTCCTGTTTTTCTGGCCTTCAGCATATCCTATGAGTGTTACATTTTCCGAGACCTCTCTCCTCATTAAGTAGCACTGTCTTATATTAATGTTTTAAACGTTGCAATTATTTTCTTCGTTCTTTTCATTTGGATATATATATATACATATATATATATATATATATATATATATATATATATATAGTGTATTGAGGCAGCAAATAATTTTCTAAACATATACTGTTAAATATAAGAGACAATGAATGTCTATTATGTTTAATCATGAGCCGTTCTAAACGTCGTATTTTGGCTTTAGTTTCACTTGAAAATAAAGATAAAAATTCTCCAACATTTAGATAATATTTTATTAATTTGGTTCTAAGCTCACATGATCCATCTTCAGAAAGGTTATTAAGACGGTAACACAATAACATTCACCACCACCGACGATTTTATTTTTATTACTATGAACGTCATTTCTAAGTCTATGTTCATTCAAGTTGTTATTCTTATTTTTTATTTCTTTTCATTAAACAGTGAAATTAACAAGAACTGGACTAAATTAATATAGCCTACTAAAGAAAAAAATGTGCCTCCGACAAGAATCAAACCTATGAAGTAAACCTCTTTTTGCGTCAATCTGTAGCACAACCAGTGTAAACACAAAACCATGCAACGCAGCGCCATTTGAATCAGCTGTTTACAGAAAAGCACAGTTTTCGTTGGGACTACCTCTGCGAGGTACAGTTTGGCACTCGAACAAGAGTAAACAACAGTAATTTTTGAAATCGTATACCTACTTAAACAAATATATGTCTGTCTGTGTATGTATGTATGCGTGTATGTAGGTAAACGTTTATACATACACGAGTGTGTTTTAGTGAGTATAGATTTGTTATATAATCGATTGTCTGGAAATTATTTTATTGCTGTTTTTCTTTACACATTGGATTGGCAAAATATTCCAATTTTTATTGCGTATTCCATGAAAAATCTCTTTGTCTAACCTTATTCTTTTCTTTTCTTTTCTTTTCCTTTCCTTTTCTTTTATTTTGCACTCAAACAAATTTATTCTGCTTCTCTTTCTATGCCACCAGTCTTTCTCTTTCTCCAAGAGCCTCTTCTCTTAGCCTTATCTTTTCTTCTCTTACCTCTCTTTTATTTTCTGTTTGATCAGTTTTAACATTTTTCTTTCATAGCAACTAAACGTACATTTCAGTTTTCCTATTACCATGTTGAAAAGGCAGACGATAAAAGCCGAATCCACCAAACCCAAATGGAATAATTATCGTCTTTCGCTTGTTTCTCGCCAAAATGCGTCTCTGACAGTGATCGAATCAGAAGTTGGCGGCCATTATTAGCTTGCATTTTCTTTTTTCTAGTCCCTAGTTTACTTCTATATTTCTTTGCCTTTTTGTTAAAACCAAACTGAAAAATATTTTCCAATTCAGTTTCTTTTTTTTTTGTGTTGTTTTTTGTTTGAGGTTAAGTCGGATATGTTTTACATTATTTTCTCGTATTTAAACAAACTCATTTATTCAGCATTTTTCCGAATTGAAAAAGACTCCATACATTTATTTCAAAACGTTGTTAAAATTCAGTATGACAAGTAAATTATTTCTCTTTTTTAAATAAATAATCATCGTTTTTTAAATTTTATTTCTAGTACTATGCGAGATTCGTTCTGGCTCTTCCTTCGGTATGATTATTATTTACTAGTTCCCGACTTTTCTCTAATTTGTCGGTACCGTCTATCATCCAAGGAACGAGGATCATCATCCTCGCTCCTTTATTCTTTTTCTCTCTCCCTAGCGAAGATAAATCAAACATTTGGATCCGCGTACCTGGGAGGTGTTCTAACAGAAGACGGAAAGTGTGACACAGAGATCCGAAGGCGAATTGGCATGGCGAAGGACGCTTTCCAGAAGTTGAGTAGAGTATTAAGAAACTGGAAAATTTTGCTAGAAACAAAGAGTACCAGATGGCTATGTAATGTCAGTTCTTCAATATGGCAGTGAAAGCTGAACAATCTCAAAAAGATGAAGGAAAAACTCGAAGCAATAATTGAAATGTGGTTCTACAGCAGGATGCTGCTGATATCATAAATTTAGCATGTGAGCCATGATGAGGTTTTGGAAAGGATGGAAACTAAAATGAAATTAATACTAAGCATCAAAAAGAGACAGTTAAAGTTCCTGGGACATGCAATGAGGAAGAAGGGCTTGGGGAACCTGATTCTAACACGCCAGACAGAGGGAAAAAGCAACGGATAACATATTTGACGGACTGGTTGACAGAACGGGCTTGCGTGGTGTAACATGAGAAGGTGTGCTAAGAACCACTAGGGATAAGGAGACGTAGAAGGCCATGATCGCCTATGTCCTGAAAGGAGAAGGCAGATAGAAGAAAAAGAATTTTATTTGCCCGAAGTGCCTCACTCGCGGCTCAAAGGGAATTGAAATAGGCAAGATCTAGCAAACCTAGTTATATCGGGCCGTGTGATGCTTAGATTATCAGGGTCCAACATGGTTACGCCAGCCCAACTAGTGCTTCCATTTTCAGCCAGTTTGGACGATGAGTCTTCTAGATCTCGACCTATTGCACCCTAGAGATCTTCGGGATTTGATTACGAACAGTCTGGTACTTCGTATTAGACCCTAACGCTGTGGGTGACACTACAGTACATTGAATTCTAGACAACTTCGTTCTTGGGATTACTAGAACAAGTAAACACTTTACCCTGACAAGGAACAAACAAATTTATTTAACTGGCTGTCGCAGTGAACAGTTTGTTATTAAATGTACCATTTTTAATTTAATGATAATAACAGAAACAAATCAATAAATAAGACGAGAATAAAATTAATACAAGTGTAAGATTATCATTAAATTAAATATGTGATAGCTTTTCCCTATTGCTATAAATATTCGTGGGAGAAAATAATAAAGGAAGGAACTTAATACGGAAAAAATAAATGAATATTAACGTTACTAATGTAAAGTACGTCCTCGTCTATAAAAAATGTATTAAAATCAATATATCAGAAAAGGATAAAAGAATAAAATTATCAAAAATGTTAATAAAATTAAATTATCAACAGATGTTATTAAAATGTTATAATTATAAATGATAGGGAAAGAAATTTGTGATACTGAACTAATAGTTAATAATAAAAACATTACGTCTCGAAGTGTATTCCCATCAATTTAAACAAATTACGTCTTTTTTTATAAAAAAAAATCAGAACGTTTAAATATAATTATATAATATAAATATATTAATATAATTATTTCTATTTAAGTAGTTTAACAAAATTAATACATCTTCTTCTTATAAACATTCTTAGTGATAATTGATATTCACGTTATCAATAAAACAGAATAAATCTCTTACCTTAAATTTGGATTCATGCTGTTCGTGAGAGTTTTGCTGTAAGGTTGCTGACAAACTACTTCAGCAAGAATTTTAACTCAATGCGTCTAACCTGTTTTGTAATGAGAACCACTAGGTCAACGTTACACATGTATAACATTTGAAATGGATGAATAGAGCTAATGAGTGGCCCAAAACTACTACAAAAAAACACGAGAATACCAGTACAACCAAGCATACCCGATCTATAACATCGAATTGCCCAAGTGAAGTCTTGATTAATTACCTTTTCTGGGGAACTTATATAAAGCACGTCCAAAAGCTAGTAGCAATTTTTTTTCTTTCTGGGTGCGAGCCGAATACTGATCATATTTGGTTGGGTCGCCCATCGAAGAAGTCTGTTGTTTATTGAGACCCGAAACTTCTAATGAAATAGGAGCAACAACACTGACGACGCACCTGGATTCGGCACTTTAAGGTGTATTTTAATAATATTGATATTTTTTGAATGAAGGTTTTCTGTCACTATAGATAGAAGTGTTTTGAATACAGCAAAAATTCGTTTCGCTCGATGCCTTTTAAAATTAATAAAGTTAATTTTCTTTTACATATTCTTTATGTGACGTATCATTTCAGGACGTAGGCGATCAAGAACTTCCACTAGTTCCTCTTCCTTGGCATTCTAAATACTTTTCCTCTTAATATCTCCCTCAAGCCCGGCTACACCATCATTTTCCCCAAGACCATCAAATATTTCTCGCGCTGCTTTCCCCTGTCCCTCTTTCACACTATCCGTCTTGTGAGTATTAGATTCTCTAAACCCTCCTTTCTCATTAAATGTCTCAGAAACCTCAGCTGTCTCTTCCTCTTAGTACTAGTTATCTTCTCGTTTGCATCCTTTCTAGCATCTTGTAGCTGTTCACGTGCTCGGTCTATGGTGTCCTCAGCATCCTTCTGTAGAACCATATTTCTGTTGCTTTCTTAGCCTTTCTTCCATTCTTGGAGAAATCGTCCAGCATTTGCTGCTGTATAGAAGAACAGATATTATACATCAGTCTAGCACTTTTATTGAAGTAATAACAGAAAGAAGAAATATATATCTCTGTTTTTTCTTTTTTCTTTTTTTGCTATTTGATAACTTTCTCTTTATCCGGATATAGATCAGAGCTTTTAATGGTTCACTATCAGCGTTTATAAGTTCTTTTATAATAAAACGGCAGCAGCAATTGATGACAAACAACTCGTTGCTCATGTGATTCGAAACGGGTCGTGCCTTACTTTAATTACACCATGCCACTGAATATGAGGTAAAAATCCTTTGATCGCGCTATGACCCACTTTATGTAAGACCTTTTACTGAATATAGCATATACAGTTTTATTATATTTTATATTATTTTCTTAAGTTCTTTTCTAAATTTATGACAAAATTAAAAAAAAGCATGTTGAATCATTGGCTAATTGGAACAGCTATAAAAAATGTTAACAAAACTCAAAGAAAAAAATTAAAAAAAAACATTAATAGCACCAGTGACTGTATCTAAACTTATTTATAAATGAAACTTTGTGTGTGTTTGTATCTGTCTGTCTGTGTGTCCGTTAACTATAGACTCCGAAACGGCCGAACCGATTTTCTTGAAAATTTACACAGTTGTACTATAAGCGTCTGCGAATGTTCTTAGCTATGTTTTGTGTCGAGGTACACCCGTTAAATATCGAAAATCGATTATCAAAAAAATCAGGTTATAGAAGGAGTGGTCCGATTTTAATCAAATTTGATACACTCATAGACAAAGACATAAGAAACGATATTCAGAAGTTTCAAGGTTGCAGTTCTTAAAATAATGCAAAAAATTGATAATATATATATATATATATATATATATAAGGCAAGATGTATGTGTGTGTGTCTGTTTATCTGTCGGTATGTCCTTTATACAAATCCACAATTTTTATCCGATTCTCACCAAACTTCACATAAATATTCTTTTGGCTGATACTGAGCTCCGGAACCATGGATTAGTTTTAAAGCTTTCATTACACCTGAGCAACGCCGGGCTATACTGCAAGTGTCTAATAAATAGAACTAAGAAATATCAAACGTTTCAGCCAGTTAGTGCCCTACGTGAAACACGCTTTGGGTGATCATGTCTGGAAAGAGACATGACGGACTGGTCAGTAGATTATCACGCAGTAGGTTGCCATTGCTTTCTGCGGTAGACTGGTTGCTAGCCAAGGCTATAGAACCCAGTCTGTTCTATTATTTAACGCATAACTAGAGGGAAGAGACGGATTAATATATTTCCCAAGGGTATTTGTGCCTAAACGGATGCCATGAATTCAACTGGAATTCGAACTCGGTCCCCCGATTTGTCAATATCCACTGCACCACCACCCACATTCAGTACCACAACACTCATCAAACGGTTAATAAGCCATATTAATGGACTAAACCGTAAACCAAGAATATATTTCAAAAGCTGGTACTGCAAAAAAACATTGACAAAAATATCAAATGCTACGATTCTTTGGTTGATACTATTTTTACGCTTTATCAATACTTTAGATTTTAGAGTATTAAAACCTATTTTAGAACTATAACCTATTTATGAACAATTCTTATTTTTGCGTGTGAATATTTAATTAACACTCCTCTGAATAAACCAGTGATTTTTTCAGATACATATCCTAATATTTAACCCATCGATGAGGGGAAATGAGATTAATCAAACCATTACGAAAATTGGTTAAATATCTGGAGGTGACCAAGGAACTATTTTTGCTAAATCAACATTCATTGTCAAATGCGAACTTTGGGTAAAAGTGTGTCCGAAGAATTAATTTTCGAACATATTATTTAGCAATGAGCTACATTGTATCGATAAGATACCCGAACTAGAACTTGACCCCAGGTCAATAGCCAACCTACAAAATTTAGAAGACTGCAAAAATCATGAGATTTGGGTTGTATTGCAGTTTCTTAAAAATGATGATGGTGACAGGATATATGCAAAAATCTATTGTAATTCTTGAAGAAGGTGAGCACTGAAAGCCAGACGCAAGAAAGTTTAAGCTAAATTATTTATTCATACAAGACCATGTACTTTAACATTTTGTAATGCCAACGATTGCCAAACTTGCTAAAAGAGTTTTCACAGGCACCAGATTTATACCTTCTAGCCTTTCCAGTAGAAAAATGGTGGTACATAATCGATATATGGAGATAAAAGAATGGAAAACTAGATAGATGCAAAGAAGCAATAAAACTAATAACAAAAACGTTAAAGATGAAACATTATAATAGTTATCAAAATCAGTTGTTGAGAAACTATAAACTATAGAAACTATAAACTATAAACTATAAACTATAGAACGTCAAAGAGACAATATTAACATATAAAATAATTACATAGTATATATACCAAGCTCTCGACAAGAACGGCGATGCTCGAACTGTTGCTTCCAAATCATTTGACAGATTCTGGCATGCTGGCCTTCTGTGGGGCTATGGTATAACTGGACAATTGTTGAACCTAATCCAATCATTCCTTTCAAATCGCACAATGAAGATAGTATTGAACAGTATTATAATATTGAACAGACATACCTCCCGATACTATCATACGTATTCGGGTGACCCTCAAAGCTCTATTCTCTGTCCTACGCTTTTTCTGATTTTCGTTAACGATCTCCCCGATGTAATCAGATCCCATATAAGCATATACGCTAACGACACCACAGTTTACTTTCGCCTTGATAAAAAAATCTACTGATGCTAACAAAACGAATCTCGCTGCTGAGCTTGAAAAGGACTTTCAATCTGTGTTGGATTGGGGTAAGAAATGGCTCATAAATTTTAATGCTTACAAAACGAAGCTGATGTATATTAACCATCACAGACAATCGCTCATACCCACCATTAGCATGGGTCAGGCTTGCCTCCATGAAAGTAAAACACTGTGCCTTCTCGGCCTAACTCTCTCAGCAGACCTGAAGTGGAATGACTATATCGAATCCATTGCTCAATCCGCTGCTAAAAAGTTCGGTTTACTGTGTCGAGTCAGGAAGTTTTTTCCGTCCGAATCCATCCTGCGCATATATAAATCTACCATTCGCCCGTGTATTGAATATTGCTTCCACATCTGGTCAGGTGCCCCTGCTGTTCACCTCGTGGTTTTTGAAAAAATCCAACGGAGAATCTGTAATGGGATCGATCCCGACATGGCAGCTCGGCTGCAGTCACTTACGCACAGGCGTAATGTGGCTTCCCTGTGTCTCTTTAACAATTACTTTCACCGCTTCTGATTTAATTAACTTAGCTCACTGGTAACTTTATGTGTGAATTTACACGAGCTACTAAACTGGCAACTAGATCCCTTCCTTTTACAGTGATACCGATAAAATGTAACCGTAATTTCTACTCTAACAGCTTCTTTTCCCGCACTTCCCGCATGGGAAAATACCTTCTGTATTCTTTCTTCCCCGACAGCTACAATCTTCAAGAACTTAAACGTAAGGTCAATAATCATCTTCTATCTCACTAACTCGCATCATTTCCCTCATGATATTTTCTCCGTCCACTCTACCCCCATCACACCAGTAGTTTCATCCTTCTATTACCCTCTTCCAGGGACCTCCCATAGCCTGTTCCTCTTTCTCATCACTTTCCTCCTATGTAACTCCTTTCACATCAGTGGCAGTAGAACTGACTTACTTGGGGTGAAATGATTAAAATAAAAAGTAATTTATTCTGACATATGAGATACTGTATTATTCTAATAATATTTCGATTTACGATGTATGATCAAAAAACAGCGGAACATGCTATCACTAGAAAACTAAAGCACATAGGAATACGATACTTAATCTCCTACGAACTAGTCTCCTTGTGAAGTCACATACTTTATTCAGCGTCATTTTCCATTGATGGAAACATTCCTGGAACTCTTTTTTATGGGATAGAGAACAGCAATCTTGTTGCATTCTATTGCATTAACTCGACGTCTTTAAATCCTATTTCTTTCAAGTGGTATTTGAATTTTGAAGAGGAACATGTCACAGTGGGCCATATCAGAAGTATGTATACAGTGATTGTCGGATCTGGAGAATGTATCTGGCCTGCAACTGCTTCTGAAAACATAGTCATTGATGGAGTCTCTGTGGAACGAGCAGAATCTATAGACTTACAAGCACTGCTATAAATAACGGAAGTGAGTGACAACGTTTTAACTTAGTGGGCATACACAACAGAATTCAAAGTCAGTATATATCAAACGTCATCACTGTGCGTACTTTAGCTCCGTTACCGTAGCAACATTTAAGATAATTTTTGTTCAAACCTCATAATTATGACTAAGAATCGCGTTCACTGCAAAGAAATTAGCAATGAAATTTTGAATAATATAAACCAATAAGAATGCTTATATACACAGGATGGTAAAAAAAGAATAGGTGGACAGTAGGCAGAACAGGTTTTTGTATCGGTTGTATTATTAAACTGGTGTTCATTATCAAGAGCAGTTGATGAAACATTTTCTGTAAAGTGGATTGGCCGAAAAGATATAATTGATTGGCCAGTACGTTCACCTGATTTGACTCCAATGGATTCCTTCTTCTCAAAGACATAGTTGAAAACCAAAATCAAAACCTGTGCAAAATGTATGTCTAAGCGTGAGGATAGATTTGAAAGATACGCAAATGGTCAACAATATGAGCACCTACATTGATAAAATATTTTTTCTGTATTATTGTACACAATAACATTTAATTGTCAATATAATAGTTGTATTAGTAAATATAATTGTATATGTATATTAAAACAAATATCATAATTTACTGTCTACCTATTTTGGCCCACCATATACACACACATACCTACGCCATATATATATATATATATATATATATATATATATATATATATTAAGACAGACACGTTATTCCATGGTTAACCGGAAGTTTGGGCCTATTTCAGGCAAACCATCATCAGCCTCCGTCTATATTTTACAGAAGATTTTACACGAATTGATTCGTGTAAAATCTTCTGTACAATCAAAACGAAATATGATGATGATTTGCCTGAAATAGGCCCACACTTCCGCTTAACCATGGAATATCGGGACTGTTTTAATTTTTACATATATTTGGTCTATATGTATTTATATACATACATATTTATAACTCTCCGAGAGTTATTCTACCACTTTACGTCCAGGATACTCCTTTGGATTCTTCTATATCTACACCGCGTGTTTATATATATATATATATATATATATATATATATATATATATATATATATATATATATATATATATATATATAAGAAAACTTACAAATGCAGTCTGTTTAATATGAAATTTAATACGAAATTGAACATTGATTTTCATAAGGAAAACTGACATTGTCCACCATATTGAAAATGATTTTATTATAAAGAGTACTAGAAATAATAAAATAATTTAACACTCACAAGGCATTTTGAGAACAAGACAAGCAAAGCGGAATTTTGTGTGAATGAATGAAGAAGAGACTCGAAGCAACAAAAATGTTCTACAAACGAATGCTCACAATACTTTGAACAGAACACGAGAAATGAAATTTTTCAAGAAACTGGGAACTAAAATTCCATGAAATTTAAAAAGAGACATATTTAAAATTAGAAAGGAGCAGATGGCATATAGATTTTAACATTCACAGGAAATACGGAAGGCGTCAAAAGAGGAGAGAAACAGCAATTGGTTACAGAACGAACTTGCCTGACAGAGATAACGGAACAATGACAAATAGTCAAGACAAAGAATCAAAGTTACTTAGAGCAATAAAAAAATAACTTGTAGGAAGCCATGATTACTTATGTCTTGAAGTGTCTTAGCACATAAAAAAGATCAGAAATAATTACTGTAAAAGTAAATTGTATATTAATATCCCAAATTCTGTAGCATATGAATAGTCAGTATGTCAGTTAAGGGCCATATGTTATACACGCTTGAGCGATCATGACAATCTATGCACAAGATTTTCCCACAGTAGTTTACCATTTCTTTCTGCGGTAGACTGGTTGATAACCATGGTTATAGAACACAATCTGTCCTCCTATTAAACACATAGAGGGTTAGACACAGAAATCAACACGTCATGATGACTTCCAGTTTTACACCTCACGTCCTGATCGCATGGTACATAAAACTGACAATTACCATGCAGTGTTTAGTTTCATTTAATCACGCGTGTATGAAAGTGTGTGTGTGTGTGTATGTGTGTGTGAGAGAAAGAGAGAGTGAGAGAGAGAGAGAGAGAGAGAGAGAGAGGAAAGAAAAAGAGAGAGCAAGAGATTAGAGAAAGAAGGTATCTATGAATTAATTTCGTGTCTTGTCTACGTGTCCTGTTTGCAGACGGTTTTAACGGCTTTTTTATTATGTCCTTTACATTTCTTTCAAATTAAATTCTTTGTTTAAAGCAATACTGACTCTTTCAATTTAAGGCAGCAATCTTGGCTAGTGAATAGACGGAAATGCAGTCTGAAAAGAAATTCAGGACTCCATTTTCTTCGTCTTTTGCTACCTTCACCTACAGCCGAAATGAAAGGCACGACACTGTCTAAGCAAAAATATTGCAGGTAGCATGAATAAAAAGACATTACAAAGGTGTTCAAACGAAAGGGAAGAGATGGAATAAAATGAAAAGAAAAAAATGCCATAAACAAAATGAAGAAATATAGAAAAACAAATGTTTGAAACTAAAAATGGCGGAGGAAAAAATGGCGAACAGAAGAGAAAAATGACGAAACAATATAAAGCTAGAGAGAAATGAAGGAAATGACGAAAGTAAAAAGAATAATAGTGGCGAGAAAATACAGAAAACACTTAAGAGAAAGACAAAAAAGAAAAGACAGAAAGAACAAACAGAAATTTAAGGAAGAAACAAAGATAAAAAAGAAATGAAGAGAAAAATATGGTAGAGAAAGAAAGAGGGAAAATAAATGGCAAATTTCAACGAGAGAAAATGATGAGAAAGAAAGGACAGAGAGAAAAAAAGGAAAAAGAAATTATGACAAAAAAGAAAGAATAAAAGATGAGACGTAACGCTAAGATAAAGAAAATGAATTAGAAGACAAAGAAAAAGAAAAAAAGAAAATCAAAAAAGAAAGAAAGCAGAGAAAGAAAACAAAAGCCAAACAAAAAAAAATGGCGATAAAGAAAAACAAATAGACAGAGACAACTAGAGAAATGTAAGCGTGACGAAAGGAAAAGAAAAAGAAAGAATTTTCAATAAATAAAAAGAAAAAAAAAGAAATAAGAAGAAAAATTCAATCAACGGAAAACGGGGAGAAGAAAAAAGAATGATTGAAAAAGAACAAAAATTGAGAAAAAAGTATATTAAAAATGAATTAAAAGGAGAAAACCATTAACAAATAAACGAATTAAATGAAAGAAAAAAATAAAAAATAAAACTAAAATCCTGGGGCTCGTCTGGATCTTGCATAAACTTGTCTCATATGTCCACACATCCGTACATTAAAGTGAGTGTTTTCAATTTTTCACATTCCAACTATGCATAAGGTGACATCGTTTGGCATCTAAAGACTTCACTCTGTCTCTTTTTTACTTTTTAATGAAACGCTTGAATTTTTTAACAGGGTTCAATGAGAGTCTGACAGAGATTAAATAGAAAAATTCTTCCATATTATTAAAAAAAAATGCGGTAATCTTCAGCTCAGTTAAATCATTCGCATTTGTTTACAATTTTTGTTTGAAAGGTTTTCCGACTTCCCACTCGGAGTTTTATCTTTCGTTCAAATCTTAAAAGGCGACTAAGATCGAAATCCTCAGATAAAAACTGTCTACCTTCCCTCCAAATCTTTTTCTTCCTCTTCTGTCTCCTATTCCTTAACGTACCAGTACGAATACTACGTACTATTAATACTACCACAACTGAATTATGATTAAGTTTGAGCACCCAGTCAGTTAAGTGCCATACTTGATACATGCTTTGGGCGATCATGTCTCGAGAGACTGACTGGGCAGAAGATTATCCAGCAGTAGGTTGCCATTGCTTTCTGCGGTAGACTGGTTGCCAGCCAAGGCTAGAGAATTCAATCTGTCCTATTATTTAACCCATAGCTGGAGAGAAGAAACGGATTAATATCTTTCCTAGACAAGGGTATTTGCGCGTAAGTGAATTCAAGGAATTCAACTGGAATTCGAACTCGGATTCCCGATTCGTCTTTCAGAGCCGATATTCACTGCACCACAACGCACATCATCAACATTTCAGATTTTGAAAAAAATCACTAAACAACTGACACATATTATCCAGTAATAGTAGCTAAGACATGTATCGAGAGAATTCTAAGTCACCTACTGAGGAAAGAGGGTGTCGAAACTTTCATGCACACAGGAAAATTTGAAAGTAAGAGGAACATATATATATAAACATAAAGAGTTTATATATATATATATATATATATATATGAGCTGTGAAACAGATCTGTTTAATATCGTATATATATATATATATATATATATATACGATATTAAACAGATCTGTTTCACAGCTCATCAGTACGGTTAGACTCCGATCGCTTCCTAACCCAGGATTGAAACCCGACCGAATCGGCGTCAGTCGGCGATTCTACCCCTAGGCCACGAGCGTCTGGCAAAAGAAGGCAGACTTTTTAGCGCCTATAAACACGCCCAATAGCTAGCGTGCTCTAATTCATTATTGAATGAGCGATGCGTATATGCCGGAGTAGCTACTGTTTACAAAGTCTCCCACTCTTCCAGAGTGCTCAATCAGGGTGTGAGAGCGTAAATATATATATATATATATATATATATATATATATATATATATATATATATATATGTATTCTCTCGACTCAATGCATAAACTATCTAGCTAGCTTGAATAAACGGATGGCGAAACAAGGTTTATGGGAGATGACAAGAAGACAAAATATTACGAGCTAAAAAGAACTGGAATTTATGGAGAGCCATTACCGTCGACGCCTTGAAAGAACAAGACAAATAGGAGTAGAAGAATAGTGCTCAATTTGCGAGGATATTTTAACCATATTTTAAATATTCATTAAGTTTCAGTTCAGGTTTGTTTGTCTCTTAGCCTGGCCGCTACACAACCTAATATATATTTGAACTACTGGACAGCCTACACATATAATTTAATTTTAGCGGTGAAGGGTTACGTCGAACCATTGAAGAAAGAGGGCTTGGACAATCTGATGCTCACAGGACAAATAGAATACAATGAGGTACAGAAGGAAACAACGCATGATCTACCTAGTTAATTTGATGGATGACGGAACAAGGTTTAAGAAAGATAAAAAATAAAATTAGTTATGACTTAAAAAGTACAGAAAATTGTGGGGAGCCATGATCGCCAACGTTGTGAATGGAAATGGCGTGACAGAGAAATGATTGCCGGTGTACGACGAAATCTTTAAACAAGACCCATCATGTTGGAATTGATAATTTATGTAGACTTCGGTCAAAAAGAGTAGTTGATACCAAATCTGAAAGGCCATGTTTTAGGTAAGAGATATTACACTCTGATTTTGGTCTCAAAACAACAACGATTATATATACAGAGAAACAGCGTAATAAATTCTGCCGGTTTTGTGAGATTTTACTAATCTTACAAGACAAGACAACTATATTTCTAAAAGAGAGTAAGATGGCTAGTTTTACCTTTAGTTCTGATCTCATGTGATCTATCACTAGAACTATCTGCTTTGGATTTGGTCAGTAATTTGTATATGTATATCACTTCAGAATGAGGGCAATCATGTTTCTCTACAACTTTCTATCCATTATAACACTAACCATCATTCGTTATATTATTATTCTAACCATACCCTGTTCAACTATATATTCATACAAACATGACAGGTGGGTGGCCCGCCAACTTCAGTATGTTATGTGAATGAAAAATTCTCTAAGCCTTCCTTCCTCATTGTCTAACAAATGTGAAGTGTCTTATTCTGATATTTTTGTGGTACTCTCCTACGAGGAATGAACTCTTCCTTTTTCTATATATAAATTACCTGCGTGACTTCCAAAGAGCAGTTCTGTTAGCAGTTAAAGTGCAATCTACAGGATCAGTTACGAGCAGTCAAGTACAGCAGTTAACGACAGCTACTAGTCAGGCAGCGTAATAATATCTTCGGACTTACTTATTTCTATATTACTTATTATTAACCCTTTTTTGAATATCTTGTTTCTTGTTATACTAATACACTGTTTTGAACCTATATCCTTGTTCCGTGTCTTACTTCCGGCACAAACCGGTCACTGCAGCTTTGCGGCGAAGTTTCGCCACAACTTCACAAGGTGGCGACGAAGATCCACAACAATTTTGAATATGTTTGTTCCCATTTTTCTTAATATTTCTTCGTTGTTAATTGCTATATCCATACTGTTCTCAGTATCATTCCGTAGGAACACATTTCTGTTACCTCCAGTCTTATCTGCATCTGTGAGGAGAATATGTTTCCATTTATCTTAAGACTTCTTAATTGATAATCAATATGTCCATAGTATTCTCAGTATCCTCCTGTAGAGACATATTTCTATTGTATCCTGTCTTCTGTTTATCTATGGAGAGATTGTCCTATAATGTCGTATAGGATGATTGATATTACTTTTAATTTCGGCACCTTTTCTTAGTTTCTAAAGAAATTTACCCGTCTCTGACCACTTTTCTTTCGCAAAGAATCTTCGGATTTCGGTGTCACTTTCGTCATCCTCAGTTTCAACACTTCACCAATATTTTAACTTCTTCAGTTGTTTGAATTTCACAATTTGTGATTCGCAAATTGTGCTTTTTCTCTTGCTGACAGTCATATATTCTGTCTTCCTACTTCTGATGATAACTCCTTCCTTCTCGATTCAGTACTGGAAAATACAAAAGTGGCAGTTTCACCCATAATTATTAGCGTACTCGGAACAGTTTAAAAGAACTATGAACAAAATTTGGAAAAAAAATTCATTTTGAGGAAAAATTGTAAATTTATAAAGATTGTGGAAAAATGTTAAATTTCTAAAAATCGTTCTAAACAAAAATGTCAAATTTCTAAACATTTCTAAGATCAGAATATTAAAGAATAACTGTTATTTATGTACTTACTGTCGATTGATTTTTAATGAAATACGTTTGTCTGTAAACACCGAGCAGAAATAATAATAAGTCAAGGTACAAATTGATGTACAAACGCAAAGTAAACGAATCATTTAAAAAAACATGTGTATAAATCGGCGGCCATTAGAGGCGAGTAGGCGTGACGACTTGTCAGAAGTTATCAATCAACAACAGCTCAATTCAAATTTTATTTGTTTTCATTGAACAAAAACAATTCATTGAGCGGGAGATGTTTCTTTATAGCCTTTTAATCGATTATCGTTTGTTGTTCTTGTAATTGGACTCAACTCAGCTTGGAGTTAATACGTAGGACATAAGGACTCATTGCAAGTAGTTATCTGACCGAAGTCACTAAATACGCTGAAGCTTAGCTTAAGCTTAAAACTGAATGTTTTCAAATACTTACGTAATCGAATAAATAGACATAAAATGGCTTACAAAAGTGTCTTCTTCTTCTTCTTCTTCTTCTTCTTCTTCTATGTGCTTTGTCCCTTAGAACGTAAGCGATCATGGCTTTCCACGTCTCCCTATAACCTAGTGGCACTCAGCACGTTTTCCCCTGTTACACCTCGCAACCACCGTTCTGCCATCCACTCGCACAGGCCAGTCAAGTAAGTTACACGCTGTTTTCCTCTGTCTCTCTTCCCTCTATCTGGCCTGTTAGTATTAGGTTCTCCAAGCCCACCTTTCTCATTGCATGTTCCAGAAACTTCAGCTGTCTATTCCTAATGCTCAGTATTAATTTCCTTGTCGTTTCTATACTTCCCAAACCCTCATCATTGATCACATGCTCAATCCATGATATCCGCAGCATCCTTCAGTTGCTTCATTTTTTCCCTTCATCTTTGATAATATTGTCCAGCATTCACTTCCATATTGAAGAACTGACATCACATAGCAATCCAGTTTTAACGGCTAAATGCTAAACTGGGTTATGTCAACTTTTGGTCACCATACGCCCAGATTGATTGATAGGTGTTGTCATCGCCTACTTAAATGTCAACGAATCAGACATTTGTGATTAAGAAATACTTTTATTCTTAATTTCATGCCATAAACAAGTAATATTTTTTCAAATCAGATTAATTTAACTTTAAATTTGATAATTTTCCAAAAATAATGAGTGAGATATGTATTTTATTTGTGCAAGATTTGTAAAACTGAGAACTAAATTTTGTTTCCAAATGTGTCGATCGCTCAAAAAATGTCCTAAAAAGTGAAAATAAAAAAAAATTTCGAAATTTTAGATTACAATGAATATAATTTCTGTTTGAAATACACCGAAGTGTTTTGCTTAGGAGAAATAGTAAATAAAATCATTTACCTTTCAATTAAACTAAAATTAAGATTTCAAGATAAAGTTTTATTCCTAAAAATTCAATTTAAAACTTAGGTTTCGAAAATGGAGTGAAGTATCTAGTTTTATGACAATAATATTACTATCAAGTATGATAACAATGACAATAATAGTGATAGTAATAATATGATAATAGTACATAATAATATATATGTACATAATAATAAACAATATGTATATAATAATAATAAACCTTAATTATTATTATTCTTAACAATAACAATATTAACACTTCATAAAATTATAAATAATAATAATATCAATAACTAAGTATAAAAACAAATTAATAAATATAAATTCTTTAAAGCCGAATGAACTCATTTTCAAATGCACACACAAAAATAGATTTAAAATTCCATAACAAAATGTAATTAACACTTAAAAGATTTATTTAGGTACCTTCACTCATTTTCGATAAATAAATTTAAATTGAATTTTTAAAAATAAGAAAAAGGTTTTCTTGAAGCTTTTATCTTTAATTGAAAGCCAAAAGATTAAATTTATGAATTCCAGTAAGCAAAATACTGGTATTTCAAACCGAAACTATACTGATTGTAATTTTTTCTTTCTGTTTAAGCCACTAATTAATAGAATCAGCTATGACGACCGTAGCAATGTTTTAAAATGTTTATAAAACAACAGCTTTTCCTGCTTTAATACGTGAATGATCATGAAATTACAACATAAAATATAATCTATAGTAGATAATTTTCCTGTCCTAACGAACGCTAAGTGTACCACTCCAACGGTCCGTCCTAACAATTTCTCCGGCGGCCGTTCTCCACGCTGTGATGTTGCCGGAAATTTGTAGAAAATGTCGGCCGGACAGCTGGGGGTACAAGATTGACTATTAGGAACGAACTTCCACAATTTGGATGAGTGGAAAAGAATGCTTTATTCGTTTAGAGTTAGCCTTGTCTGTTGGGGCAGGCGAATGTGACACACAGCTCTAACTCCAATTAATGGAGATCAACAAACCCAAACTGAACGAAACAAGACGAACGGAGATTCTTCCTTCAAGCTCGCACCCGGCTGACTCCCTTCACTTAACTCGTCTTCACTTTTTTAACTCAACTGACTTCTATTTATTTAAATGAAAATCCGGAAATCCGGAAATGCTCTAGACCACCGGTGACAAACACCGGCGACTGTAAGTCTGAAATTTCAGTTATCTTTTTTTATATCTTAATAAGGCTTCCGCCGGAAAAGGCTTAATGTGTGGTCAAGATACAGTAAAGGACAGCCTTTGACCGGGTCATCGAAAACCTACCCGCTGACCTTTATCACTGAGTCAAATATTTACCGGAGGACAATTTTCCTCATAAAAGAAAAAGCGTTTATTTATTTTTTTCCTCTTCTTTTCACTGTTGATAAATATGTTTTTAAACTATTTTCTATTCTAATCTTTTTTCTATTTTAATCTATTATAATAAAATATATATATGTCTAGTTATCGTGTCACATAAGCATAACTCTCAAATGTTACATTTGAAGCAAAAAGAACAAAAATAAAGTAATTTTTAGCAACTCAATATTACAGTTATTTTTTGTTACTACAACTTACACTCCTGAAAATGATCTAGGGGAAGATTGAAAAAACTTGGAAACATTGATAAATAGAAAATATAATCAACTGTAAAAGTTACAGCGCATTTCTTACATCTTTCAGTTATAATACACGAAAGATTATCCTTGAGTACAGACGAAATTCAAATTATTAATCTGACACAATTACACAGCATATTTATGTATATGTCTACCGTTCTGAATAATCGAGAAATCTTGGTTGGAAAATATGCGTCCTCCTGCAGCGTTCAAACCTGCGTCCTCCAGGGAAAACCGTTAATTGATCTAACATGTTTTTGACCGCTCGACCACGAAGGATTTATAAAACAAATCAATTATGTCGAATATGGGTGGGCGTTATATCTATATTTACGGATATCTACTTGTTTCAATCTGATATAAAGCCGAATAGGATATATGTTAATTATAATTCTACCAATTTCCCTACAAAGAAACATTTGACATCCATTGACTGAGAAGTCATTGCTGCTATTCTCGAAATAATGTCTTTCTCTCAAAACAGCTTTTAAGAAAAACACTTCAGCTGCTTTCCAGCATTTATAAGAGTTTTCTTCATAACCTTTTATTTGAGACGAGTGGGTTCGTGTCGTCAAAAATAACGGCAATCGATATGCTGTTTAAGATAACGGCATATACATATATACATATTCTATATTACTTCAAAACATAATTATTGCAAAAACTAAAATAATAAGGCACTGTTATAGAGCAAAATCACAGCAAAAGCCTTCATAACTGGTAGTAAAGTTTAATAACTAGTAGTAAAGAGAATGAACTGAGCCGACACTGCATCTGTATTGTCCCTCTTTCTATAAGCATGAAAGATAGGATATATATATATATATATATATATATATATATATATATATATATATATATATATATCGCCGACTGACGCCAAGTCAGTCGGGTTTCAATCCTGGGTAAAAAGCAATCGGATGTCTAATCGTACTGATGAGCTGTGATATAGCGAAACAGATCTGTCTGCGGATGACTCTTTACGCTCTACACACTGATTGAACACTCTGGAAGAATAGTAAATTTGAAAAAACAGTAGCTACTCTAGCATCTACGCATCGCTCATTCAGTAATGAATTAGAGCACTCTGGCTACTGGCATACGATACATCATACGCTAAAAGTCTGCCCACATCTACCGAGCGCCCATAGCTCAGAGACAGAATCACCAACTGACGCCAATTTGTTCGGGTTTCAATTCTGGGTTAAAAGCAATCGGATGTCTAACCGTACTGATGAGCTGTGATACAGCAAAACAGATCTGTCTGCGGATGACTATATATATATATATATACAAACATTTCACACTATCTATATATTTATATGTATAAAAACGTTATAATTTCTTGTAATTCTAAAAATATGCGCTCAAAATTTCCCTACCACGTGAGTGTTCAAAAAAAACAACAACAAAAAAACACAGTTACGTGAGCGTTCTTAAAAAAAAAAAAATACGGTAAACGGTAAAATCATTTATTGAAAATCGCCTGAATACACCACTCATGGTAGAACCCTAGGTCGCGTAATAACTCGTCTACAAATGGAGAATATTCAAAAGTTCTACAATATAATTGCATTGAACACTTTTTAATACAAATGTGCACTGGTCTAATTTTATTATCACCAAAAATTAAGTAATTAAACAATATATATATATATATATATATATATATATATATATATATATGTATATTATAATAAAGACAGTTGCGTATATATATATGTATATATAAAAGTAATCGGAGTCTAACCGTACTGATGAGCTGTGATACAGCGAAACAGATCTGTCTGCGGATCACTATATATATATATATATATATATATATTTATATATACACTATATATATATATATACACAGTAAATATATATATATATACACACTATATATATACACTATATATATATATATTTACAAATAAATACACAACTGTCTTTATTATGATAGAGAGGATAGTGTGAAATGCTAAATTCATGATAATGTGGTTATTTTGTTTTCGTAGTTACATTAGCTCTCCATTTTAACTGTTGCTGCTGTTGATAGAGGTTAAAAGAATTCTATTGCGTCAATCTTACAACCTTTTATATCCTTGCCTTTATATTTCGGTACAAAAACCGACCACTCGGAAGAAAATACCCAATTACCTCAGCCAGACCGAAGTCTTAATATTTTTTAGGTTTCATTGCTATTCTTGATAGCATTTTTTACGCGAATTCCATTCGATACGCATATTTCTTGTTTCCTTTCATATCATGTTTTGTTGAGCCCAAACTGGGATCTCATTTGCATTTATATATATATTTTTATTTTGATAGTGACTGGATAGTCGATAGAAACAAGCCACATCTATAATATTACATTGTTTCGCTTTATTTTTCTTTAATTACAGTATATAGGCAATGCGTATTGATTTTTTAACGGTGAATACTCCATTATGAAAGGCATTGTAGACTGCACGTTATCCGGTGGTTTGTAGGGCGTGTGTTTATAAATCGGTTCTGAACCTGGGAAGGTAGAAAAAAGATGAGGAAGGTTACCGACTTTTCATGGTTTGGTGATCAGTATATATGACTATATATATATATATGTGTGTGTGTGTGTGTGTGTGTGTGTGTGTGTGGATTTGAATAAACATAATTTCATGTTCATTTTTTATCAAATCATTATTTCGATATATATATATATATATATATATATATATATATATATATATATATATTCATCGGTTCACCCCTGGAAAGAGAACTGAGCCACTAAGATGCAAGTGGTTACTGGGTGTTAGTGAATATGAGAAAATATTCTATTAAGTAGGGAGGATACTAAAAGAACAATAATTAAGAAGTCATAAGTTAAATATTGATATTACATTCAACGTTTTGGAGAATAAAGTTAATTGGGAAGCAAGAAGCCAGATGAGATTTTTATAAGCGAGAAATGTGATAGAAGAAACTATTAGCATAGGACATACGGCTACAGGTTAACATAACTCAATTAATACAATGCAGTTAATATATTTTTATGTTTGTTATAAACTTTACCTGGGATTAACACTAATGATTTTAATAAATGTTTTAATAAATCTCATTACTACTAGATTGGCGTCTAGGTCTCATTCTTTTACCGTTTAAATAGTTTATTTCCTTGCACTTTTCGCCTCTTAAACACTTTTCCGTTGACTTGTTTTCCTGATAACTACAATCTACAAAAATTTAAATGCAACCTCAATTGTCACCTTTTGTTTTCTTTCATCGCAAGAACCTTTATTCACTCCCCCTGTTGAAAATATATACACTTGGTATACAGTCCAGGTAAATTCCGATATAGACGAACTCTAGATAACTCAATGTTATTTTTTATTATTATAATCTATTATTAGTATTGCTAGTAATTTAGATAATATTTAATATTGTATTTTAATAAATTATATTTTCTTATTGGGAGTTATTATTTCAACTATAGTTAGAATAAATTACTACTAGTTGTTATAATGTAATTTATGTTAGGATATATGATGTATTTTTCACCATAAATATTCCCTATAGTCGGTATATTTTAATTTAAGGGAAAACATCCTTCGTCACGTTTCTAAGAATGAATTATATACGTCGGTTTCGATCGAGCGTTTTTTAATTTTTTTAATTATTTTAAAACCCGTTCTATCGTGATTACTTTTTTTCTTTCCTTCTTTGTGTGTATTTCCCCCTTCTGTTAGGTTGATCAAATTTTTCCTGATTCTATATCTATATTTTTTTAATTTTAGTATTTTTAACTAGTTTAACAATATTTTTTAAATTAGCATTAATTTTTAAAATAATAGTAAGAGTAGTTTTTTTTCAAATTGTATTAAAATTATCATGTACAATATTTTTTTACTGTAAGTATACCCCAGTATATTTGAAATTAAATTTCATAGTTAAATTTTTCCATGTTTATCTAAAAGAACAGTTAGGTGGTTTGAGACGCTATTACGAGAAATGGTGGCAACATTTCTTTCTCGTGATACTGTATTTCCTTTTATTGTATTTCTTTGTCCTTTCTTTTTCTCTTCTTGCTTTCCATTCAGTTTTTTTCTGTTCCCCCTTTTTTCTTTTCCTTTTTCTCTTTTTTTCTTTTTTCTTTTTCCCCTTTTTTCTCTTCTTTACATTAATCAATCGTCTATCTTTTTTTTTATCCTTGCTTTCCTCTTTCTTTAAGGTGATTTTTCAAATTAAGGAGAAAGGTTTGTAAATAACCGTTACAAATGTCTATTCTAATATGGACATGTGAGCGACTATCTAAAATTAAATAAATAAAAAGATTTTTTGGAGGGGATATTTTGAGGACCAACTGTTGTACTATATGTGTCTGACGAGCCGCGATAATAACATCAGGACGCGGTGAAATTTATATTACCCATTGTAATTATCTAAAATCTTTTATAAATTATATATACATATATATTGCTCTAAAAATCACAAACAGAAACATCTCTTAAGGGATCCCTTTCGCCAAAGAATCGAGACCTACTCTAGAATCCTTACATGGTTAATGAAGTCGGCTGTGTGTAGCACTCTGAACCAATCACCTTTATATGTCTTGGCACAAGCTGGATTATCCAACAGCTGCTGGCCGATGGCCGATTCCATGGTAGTGGGACGAAGAACAGAGCCGACTCCATTAACCATTTAAGGAATCTGGAGTCGGTCTCGATTCTTTGCCGTAAACCCCTTCTCTGTCGACAGAAAGTGTTCATTAAATCGTTGGACTTGTTCGGGGACGTTTTTTTACACTTAACCCCCTTTCTTTCGACTAGTTATTTTTGTACACATTTTATCTAATTGTATATATTTAATCATTTCCCCTAAATTGTATCCCCCTTTACTAATTGTTTACACGCCCCTTTGTTACCCTCCCTTTTTTGCTCACGTGAATATTTTTTCGTTCTTTGATCTCTACCAACGGTTCACTCCTGATGTGTTGTTGGCGAAAAGGATCCTTTAAGAGATGTTTCCGTTTGTGATTTTTAAAGTAATTTACAGGTTTTGTACTATCAAACAGTTATATATATATATATATAGTCATTCGCAGACAGACCTGTTTCGCTGTATCACAGCACATCAGTACGGTTAGACTCCGATTGCTTTTAACCCAGGATTGAAACCCGACCGAATTGGCGTCAGTCGGCGATTCTACCTCTGGGCTATGGGCGTTTGGTAGAAGAAGGCAGACTTTAGCGTATACATTATCATTATACACGCCCAATAGCCAAAGTGCTCTAATTCATCACGGAATGAGCGATGCGTATATGCCAGATTAGCTACTGTTTTTCAAAGTCTACCATTTTTCCAGATTGTTCAATCATGGTGTGAGAGCGTAAAGTAATTTCAAAATTTCGAAATTAAATTTCGTTGTATGGCCATTTCAGTGATAAAATTCTTGCTTCATTAGCAACTGTCGAAAACAAAAACTTTATTAATTTAAATATGTATCAAAATTTCTATACCGGAAGAAGCCCCAAAACATATCCATAAACAGGAAGTTAAAAATAGGCTGGGTTTAAAAAAAATAATTTGAATATGTCAGCACGATATGCAAGCCAGTGAAGAGACTATTTCGCAAGGAGTTACAGAGTTAGAAAGAATAAAAATAAAAAAGTCATATTATTAAGTAACGATGATAATAGAAGAGTAATCAAAAGGACAAAAAATAACGATTGCCATAGCATTTAAATTTTTGAAGATCAAAGTTTTCGAGAAAGCACGGAGTCTGAAGCCAGTTTCGCAAGCGAGAAATACGATAAAAGAAACTGTTAGCATAGAACTATCGGTTACATCTAGCCAATTTAACTATGGATTTGATGAGACATTGTTGACATTCTAGTCAGTTAAGTGCCATACTTGATACACGCTTGGGCGATCATGTCTCGAAAGAGACATGGCTGACTGGGCAGAATATTATCCCGCAGTAGGTTGCCATTGCTTTCTGCGGTAGACTGGTTGCCGACCAAGGCTATAGAACCCAATCTGTCCTGGTATTTAACCCATCAGAAAGGAAGAGACGGATTAATACCTTTCCCAAGAGTATTTGCGCGTAAGTGAATGCAATGAATTCGGCTGGAATTCGAACTCGGCTCCCCGGTTTCTCGTTCCGAGCCGATATCCAATGCACCACAACGCATATCCAATCTACTACTGCGCTTAAATCCATAAATTCTAGCTACCATAGAGAAACTTGACTTGAACATGAGTGCCAGCGATGTAATATCTCTCCTTCTGTGCGACAGTGAATGTTAGACGATCTCTCCAAGGAGGAAGGAGAGGCTCGAGACAACAGAAATATCGTTCTACAGAAGAATGTTGAGGATACCATGGACCGAGCACGTGAACAATGACGGGGTTTTGGTGAGGATGCAAACAAGAAGAAAACTCCCACTTAAGTTCAGGAAGAGAAGTTTCAATCAGAAATTACATATTTGGAAAGACAGCTATAGATTTGATTAATAAAATAAAGCACCATAACACGGTAGTGCCGAGATTTTGAAGAATACTGTGAAATCGTCATGAATAAACATCAAAATATCTAGCCATAATATGAATAGGAAAGAAAAAAAAATTAATTATTTGCTTTTATTTTGTCTTTTTGTCGTTTCAACTGGTACATTTTTCCCAGTGATCAGAGTGTAGTATATGATTGACTCCCTGGTACCTTTGGATGGAAATCAGTTACGTCTTCTGATTGAAGAAAAAACCAAAATACTACATGCCTCGTTGATCATTTTATTATTTGTCGTAAATTTCACGCTGTACAAGACCTGAGAGCCGCTCTAGGCAGATTGTTACGTTGAGGGGAAATTATTATAGACAAGTGGGGAAGATAACGGTTAACTCTAGACTTGAGCTGGTTAAGATTGTAGTGTTCGGGGAAATATCCTCTTGGCACTCTGTTCCACAGAGCAGCTGTTTGCAGAATTGGTTTGAACTGAACTTACTTCTCACGGATCGAATACGAAGGAGATGTTGGTAGTTTGCTACATCATCAGTGGCATGGCAAACCCTTACCGGGAAGGTTAGACCTGGTGGAACCAAGGAATGTAGCTAGTCGGATCATTTTTCTTGGAAGCATCGATAGATCAGTGAGGAGATTGCCATACTCTGGCTGTGCGCGCGGTAATCATTGGAGACTTTTCGAGAATTGTACGGTAACAGTGTGATCTCAAGATTCGGTAATGTTCCATGGCCCCCTAGATTGCCAGATTTGTCCGTTTGTGATTTTTTATTGTGGGGCTATCTCAAGAGTAAAGTGTACACGACTCGACCAAGAAATCTGGATGAGTTAAAACAGAGACTTCGGGATGAAATTTATAGCATCCCAGCTGAGATGTTGCAGCGGTCAATGAGGAATCTCAACAGCAGATCTTAAGAATGCATTCGTGCAGGAGGACGCTATCTACAGAACGTAATTTTAGAAAAATGAAAATCCCATCATTGTTTCTTAAATGGCATGTTTTAAGGTTTCAATTACTTTGAATAAAATATTTTTCTTCCATCACTCTTGGTTTTATTGGATTGTTTTCGATTTTTTTTTTTTTGGTCACCCTGTATATGTACGGATATATGTGTGGAAGGGTAGAGGGTTACAGAAATGGAGAAAAATGAAGATAGAAAAATACAGAGATAGAAAATGAGACAGGAAAGAATGGGAAAGAGAGACTGTCTTGTTTGTTGGTTATCAGAATACAAGAAACGAAATATTTTAACATGTTATCTTAACATTATTTGTGGCGTAGGCGAGGAAAGATAAAGTCGAGGGTATCGTAGAAACTTTATGTGTATTCATTGTTCTATTATCCACTGAAACTAGGATTGGAAGGGATAAGGCAGGGTGTGGGAAGATACAGGCAGATTAATCGTGCTATACATTTGAGCATACTTGCTGTTATTTGATTATCACTGAAAACTAAACAGTAAACAATAATGACTTACTCTCTAATGACTATAAAAGATTAAAAAAATACCTTCTTGGTTAATATAATTTTATTCTGGTATCACTGATACTAGATTCAATATTTTTTTTATTGTCGAGATTAGTTGAAGGTCAAGTCAAACAAAAATTTCTTGCTGATCACTTTTTTTCAGTTGTAACAAAGATAATGTTTTAGAGTTTCAGATGGAGCTTAATGTCAAATTCTGAATGATGCATCTATTTGGCAAAGGCCACATTCAGATGAGTGTCTGACCAATTAAAGTTAATGGCAATAGATTTTGTTCTTTGATATTCGATTTTACCTTCTTTCTTTCGATATAATTTTTTACAAGAATTTCTCTCTTTAATTTCGTTCGGTCGTAATCTGCTTTTAATGCTTTTATATCTTGAAAGAATAGTTTTCAATATATTCTATTTTCCTGTTTTATTTCACTACCCCTTCATCCATTTTTATCTTCTACTGTTTTCGACATTTCATTTGTGATTTGCTTTATCAAGCCACTTCTTTCTTTCATCTAGGCTATCAGTGCTTAGATATTTATTATTTATTTCGGACTCTTTTCTTTTCTTTTTTTACGCTTTCTTTGTTTCTTTCAGACTTTCTTTCTTTCTTTCTTTCTTTATTTATTTCGGGTTTTCTTTTTTTTTGAAGTTTTCTTCAAGCCCGAAAGAAAGAAAGAAAGAAAGAAAGAATTAAAGAAAGAGATAAAGAATCAAAGAAAGAAAGAAAGAAAGAAAGAAAGAATGAAAGAAAGAAATTCTTTCGTTCCTACAGTCTTTTTATCTTTCAGATTTTCTTTCTTTCTTTTTTTCTTTCGGGTTTTTTTTCTTTCAGACTTTCTTTGTTTTTTTTTTTCAAGTTTTCTTGGAGTTTTTTCAAGCCTGAAAAAAGGAAAAAAAGAAAGAAATTCTTTCTTTTTCTTCAGGCTTTCTTTCGTTCTTTATTTCTGTCTGGTTTTCTGTCTTTATTTCTTTCTTACATTCTTTTTTTTTTCAGTTTTTTTTTCTTTCTTTCGTTTTTTCAAACTTTCTTCCTTGCTTCCTTTATTTCCGGTTTTCTGTCTCACTTTCTTTATTGTTTCAGGCTTTTTTTTTCCAGATAGCGATTGGTATCTAAAACAATGCTGACCTTGTTTACGTTTTTGAAATATTTCTTCCAGCCTTTATTATAAAATATTTTCAGTAATTCATTCTTTCTTTCTTTCTTTCTTTCTTTCTTTCTTTCATCTTCTTCTTCTTCTTCTTCTTGTTATTATTATTATTATTATTATTGGCCTTTCGATATTATTTTTTACTAGAGTGCTTCTTTCTTTCTTTAGTAATTATACTTTATTTTCTTAAACATTAATCTAATTTTCTTTATTATTTCATTCTTTTACGATTGATATAATATTTTTCAGTACATCTTTTTCATTTGCTTCATCATTTTTCTTTCTTTCTTCTTCTTTAAATAAAGAAAAATAACACCTCACCCCACATCACCGCCAACAAAATATGGTGCAAAACCTTGTTATTGGAAATGTCCATAATTAAGACCGGATTGTAAAGGAGGCAGATGAAGTCAGTAGTAGTCGTTGTAATAATAATAATAATAATAATAATAATAATAATGACGCCAACGCTGCCTGCAAGTGGGCTTAGAGCAATACGAGAAGATATAATACGGTAATGGGCAGGAGAAGAGGTCAATAAAAAAGATTAGTCGCGGTAGTGAGCGCGTTTTCCAGAAACGAGATTTGGAACGGAGACTGAAAGCTTTTTGCAAAATGTATTTCATGGCAAACAACAAAACCTTTTGAAAAGGAAGGTAAAATGTGCGCAAGAAATAAACCTCCGATGGCAGTAAGCAATTACCGAAAAACGTGTTACAGAAAAATTACATTCTCTATTTGTCTCTACCTCCCCTTCTGTCTATTTCCCTATATATATATATATATATATATATATATATATATATATATATAAACTTATTTATAAATGGAACTTTGTGTGTGTATGTGTTTGTGTCTGAGTGTATCCGTTACCTATAGACACCGAAACGGTTGAACCGATTTTCCTGAAAATTTACATAGTTGTACTATAAATGTCTGCGAGTCTTCTTAGCTAGGTTTTGTGTCGAGGTACCTCCGATAAATATCGAAAATCGATAATCGAAAAAATCGGGTTATAGAAGGAATGGTCTGATTTTAATCAAATTTCATACACTCATAGACAAAGGCATAAGAAATGATATTCAGAAGTTTCAAGGTTGTATTTGTTACAATAAGGCAGAAAATCGATAATATATATATATATATATATAAAAGGCAACATGTTTGTGTGTGTGTCTGTTTATCTGTTGGTATGTCCTTTATACAAATCCACAATTTTTATCCGATTCTCATCAAACTTCACACAAATATTCTTTAGTCTTAGCTTCAGGACCATGGATTAGTTTTAAAGCTTTCATTACACCCGAGCAACGCCGGACTATACTGCGAGTATATATATATATATTGGCTCAAACGTATTATAGTCATACACGTATTTAAATAGACGCCCACTTTTTTATGAAGAAATTGTGGTCTTTTTCAGAATTGTGTTGTTCTTTATTGCCGGGCTTTAAATCTTTTAAAGCCTACCGGATCAAACTAGGATTTCTTTTATAAGTGGGGACAAGGTTTCAATCTTTGTCGGAAAAAACATCCCCTTTATTAAGAATGCTTGAACTAAAAATATAAATAAGCCGCCTATTTTAAATACGAGTATCCACTAAGATAAAGTGGCTTTAAAATAAACTCGTTAATCTTTTAGAAATTGTTCCGTCTACATATCGCTATACGAAACTGTGTGGATATCGAAGTGAGAGAAAAATATCTTAGTGACGAGGTGCGCATTTCTTAAAAGAGAAAATAGATCCTTCCTGGGTTGTGATGCTCTTCGTAGCTGAGTGGTAAAGAACATCGAATCATACTGTGTCTTTTCCGACAAACGATGACGCAGGTTCGATCCCTACCGCAGAGCGCATTTTCTTCATTAAGATGTCTCGAATCCATGTCCCAAATGGCGTAATACACTTAAAATGTTTCAAATACGAGCGTCTGTGATAAAGTTTCAAGTAAGAATTATTAATAAATGCATTTTAAGTTTTTTATATATACAAAGAATCGTTATCATAAGTGTTTATAACAAAAAGTTTTACATCGCGTTACGAAGGTTTTCATGTTCAAGTACTATATATTCTACTTCGCCAGGCGATGGTTGGTAACTTATTACCAACCATCAGAGGTACGAAGAACAATTCATAATATAGAATCGAGAAAGCTTTTGTGTAGCAATGTAAAATGCTTTTATTATAACTTCTTATAGTAAAAATAATATAATGATACATTGCTCTACATTGTATTGAGCAATTTAAAAGAAAGTAAATGCTACGAATAGTGGATTTTTACTCTCATTTTTTCTCTTATATATATATAATTAATTTCACTCAGAATATTCTAAAAACGGTTTTCAAGAGAGGGAGTGAATATTGTAATTATAGCAGAAAGTAGTTAACATACATACATCAAATCATGCATACACACAATACAGGCACACGGAATAAATAATGCAGACATTAAATAACACATCTACACAAAACAATTTATAGGCGAGAATATATTAGTCAGTCAGGTAATTGGCATACGTGATACACGCTTGGGCGATCATGTCTCTTTCGAGACATGAATGACTGGGCAGAAGATTATCCCGCAGTAGGTTGCCATTGCTTTCTGCGGTAGACTGGTTGCCGACTAAGGCTATAGAACCCAATCTGTCCTGCTATTTAACTCATAACTGGAAGGAAGAGACGAATTAATACCTTTCCCAACGGTATTTGCGCGTAAGTGAATACAATGGATTCAACTGGAATTCGAACTCGGCTCCCCGGTTTCTCGTTCCGAGCCGATATCCACTGTACCACAACGCACATCCGCCGAGAATAGACTTGCACAAAATAAGAACACAGACATAAACTTCATATTCATATATATATATATATATATATATATATATATATATATATATATATATATATATATATATATATATATATATATATATATATATATATGTTTTAGAACATGTACATAATTTTTTCTATATATGTCCTCTCCGCTGCAATCATATGTTTGTTTCAACATTTCGTCAGGAGGAAAAGACAAGAGTTGGATTCATCCGCTGTTTATATTTGGTTCTTTGTTTATATATATATATATATATATATATATAATTGGAGTAGAAAGACTAAACTATCGCCCGGTTCACACTCCACCTACGTCTATTGAACAGGTGAAGAGGCTGTTTGCTGTTTGCTGTTTAGGATGTGGTTTCCGGTTTTTCTCTTTTCCAATCTTTTCACTCTTACGTAGGCCCCTGCTCATCAGTGGCGTTTTCGCCTTGCTTGGGGTGATATGATTAATATATATATATATATATATATATATATATATATATATATATATATATAATTTCCCTTCTCTGATCTCATGCGTCGATGGCTTAGGGAGTAGCGACTCCGACTGACACCAAATCGGTCGAGCTCCGATCCCGGCCAGAAGCAAGTGGATGCATCTAGCCACACCGATGAGCTGTGATACAGCGAAACAGGCTTCTATATCTATGTGGATGATTAATATATATATATATATATCGCTTTAATTCAAGCAAGTTGCCATTGTCTGTATGACGCATGTGGTTACAGGGAGTGAACGAGAATGGGAAGACTTTAGAGAATAAAGGGCAATAAAGAATCATATATAAAGAAGCCAGAAGATGGCGATTGATTTCCCTAAAATTTCTCAAAGATTGTAGGTGGTACAGAGGCAAGAAATTGGAAAGTAGTTCCACAGACGAGAAGTGTTAGAAAAGAAACTATTAGAATAAAACCCTGATTTGCATCGAGCTAGTTCAACAGTAAAATAGTGGGAGCCAACTGACAAATCTAGTAGAATACGTTAGATTGTAGAAAAGAAAAGAGAGTACATTCGTCACCTCGGTAGGTATGTGACTGAAGTCGAGATGCCAGTTCAGGATCGATTATGTAACAGAACCTTCATTAGATTTTGTCTCGAGTTAAGTAGTAGGAGCACCAAACCAGATATTTCAACACTCTTCCATACACGTATGAATGCTATATTTATAGACGTTAAAGATAGATTCTGATAAGAATAATTGTCTGGCTCGACAGAGCGAACCAAATTTCCTAGCAGTAGACTTCTCAATTGACTTAAATTATTATACCGCTTTATGTCAGTAGGGTCCTGGGTATGACGGTAAACTGCATTCGGCAGCAAAGGAGTATGGAACAACCTCTTAAGTGCTGTTGTTCCCAGGTCCACCCTGACTCGGAGTGGTAGCACCTGTTAGGGTCCCAGCTATGGGCAAATATTTAACCCCAAAACTGGGCTCAAAACATTATGAAAGTATAAAAATAGACTTTTATAGAAAAATATACATTTTTGAAAGAAAACTATTACTAACAATACATTTTTGAAGGAAAAAAATATTACCAGCAATACCTTTTTTAATACAAAACTAGAAGACATTTTCGGTTTTTTAAAATTTAAAAAAGATTAAAAAAACTTTTCATCAAACTCTGATTAAATCAGTCTTCTCACTATAACCGAACATTAAAAAAATACCTTAAAATCCTACCTTTTTGGCATTAATTAACTCACAGAGGTTGATATGCCGTTAAACAAACCTCAAACTCAAACTCATGCCAGTAGGAAACTTATGCTTAAGAAGAAACGAAACGGAGATTTCCTGAAGGTTAGCATCTGCCATGCTGAGTGTAGGCAAAAAAAAAAAAAAAAAAAAATTGGGGATGTAATGGATGCAGGATTTGTTCTGAATGCGTAAAAACTACAAGCCATTCTTTGCCCCAATTAACCAGTGACAAAAACCTTCTGATAATTCTGATGGTGATAACTCAAGAGAAAACTTGTAAGCTGGAGGGATTTCGGTTAAGTATGGCACAAGCCGGAATCAAATAAACATTTACTAACACTCAGCGGCTACAATATATATGATAGACTGATGTGTTTCTGAAACGGCATGTTTACTTCTTACGACTAATTCAATGCTGACGTTTAATTTTCTTGGGAGACTTTAAACAGACAGTTTCGAATCCTGTCGGAGAAAGCATATTTTTCTGACAAGATTGCTCCAATATTCAGGTTTGTAGATTCAATTAAGTAAATATACTAATTAATAATAAAAACAGAGCATTTTCTCAAATAGGAATATTCATTAACAGTGGTGTAATACCAGATGACCTCAGTAAGTCTATCTTCATGGCACTACCTAAGAAGCCAGGGGCAAACGAGTGCGAACTCCGCAGAACAATCAGTTTAATGAGCCGTATAACAAAACTAATCGTCCGAATCCTGATGAATAGAGCTAGAAGCAGAATCAGGCCAGAGATAGAACAAGAACAGTGCGGTTTCGTCAAAGACACTGGAACAAAGAACGTCATATTTATGATTAGGATGCTCCCTAAAAGGGAAATACAAATGAACAAGCACTGTGCTTTATTGATTATGCGAAGGCTTTTGACAAAATACGCCACAAAGAATTGATGGAGATGCTCGGCAGCCTTGGCATATTTAGGAAAGACTTAAGAGTAATCAAGAATCTTTACTGGCAGCAATCCGCTTGTATACGGACAGGTAATGAATTCCGCAGATATACAAAGATAGAAAGAGGCGTAAGACAAGGATGTGTCTTTTCACCGGATCTATTTAAATTGTACAGCGAGAATATTTTGAAGACCCTAGATGTTATGTCTAGATTTGTCATCGGAGGCTACAATTTAAACAACCTAAGGAACGCAGATGACACAGTGCTGATAGCAAACACAGAAAGAAAACTACAATACCTCCTACAGAAGGTAGCTGAAGAGAGTGATATAGGAGGATTACAAATAAACTGCAAGAAATCCGAATACATGGCCATCAATAAAAAGGGCAGCCCAATATGCCAAATACAGGTCGGAGATACTAGAATCAAGCAGGTACAAAAATTTAATTACCTGGGAAGTGTTATAACAGTGTTGGGAGGCCCGCGCCTCTTCGGCTATAATGGACTATTCCATTACTATGTAAAGTAATGGTGGCATCTAGGTAAGGGAGTGTGCCGAGCAGCCGATTGACAAGTCAGTCGTAGACTTCCGGTGACGACCCGGAAGTACCCATTGCTCATACTACGTCTTACGACGGTTGAGACGATTAACCTTTATTCTTGTATTGGATACTAATAGCCTGTGTAAATACTATTTCCACGGAATACAACAATTAACTTATTCCTGTTGTTGAGTTATTTATTCTTACTCACGACATAACAAACAGAAAACGGAAAGTGCGACACAGAGGTCCGTAGGCGAATTGGCATGGCGAAGAAAGTATTCCAGAAGTTGAGTAAAGTATTAAAAAACAGGATAATTTCGCTCGAAACAAGAAAGAGAGTACTGGATTGATATCTGATGTCAGTTCTTCAATATGGTAATGAATCCTGGGCAATATCATCAAAGATGAAGTAAAAACTGGAAGCAACTGTAATGTGGTACTAGAGAAAGATGCTGCAAATAACATGGACCGCGCATGTGAGCAATGATGAATACCTAAAAATGATTGAAACGAAAAGAAAACTAATACTGAGCATCAGGAAGAGACAGCCGAAGTTCCTGGGACATGCAATAAGGAAGGAGGGCTTGGAGAACCTGATACTAACAGGCCAGATACAGGGAAGGAGAGACAGGGGAACGCAACGGATAACATATTTGAAGGACCTAATCAATTGGATGATGGAACGAGGATTGCATGGTGTAACAGGAGAAGGTGTGCTAAGAGCCACCAGGGATAGGGAGACGTGGAAAGCCAAGATCGCCTACGTCCTGAAGGGACAGGGCACATAAAAAAGATTAACAGTAACGTTGAAACAAATGCCTTCAACTACTGCTGGTATTTTCCTATAAAAATTCTTTTTTTATTCTTTCATATTTGTTGTTTTTGTTTAGGAATTTACTATTTACCCATGACTGTGTCCCTAACAGATGTTACCACAACGAATCTGTGTAGATTTGAGAACAGCATCAATTTAAACCTAGTTCCACGCTGCAAAAATATCCAGTCTCCAAATCAGAGAACTTGCTGCCGGATACATTTTATCATTATTCCCAGGAATATGTATTTTTCAATTCTTTGTTACATTTTACAAGTTAATTTATTTATCTTTCTAACTCTTGTCTGATGTTTTTTTCTGGTTGATTTTCATCCCAACTGTTCAAATTGCAAATAAAGATCATGACAATTATTATCTTAGATATTTGTACATGAAGCATAATCAGCCATTAGTAAAATTTCATTCCTATTACTATCATGTAAATTTGATTTGTTTATTTTCCCCTAATATTTTGATGTCGATTAGCAATAATATAAGGACCTAGAATAAGTTCTCGCTCGTTTCTAGAAGATAGCGTTCCCAGAACTGTGTGCATGTAGTTTCAAATGGTAACACATCTATAAGGAATTATTATAAGCAAGCTTGAAATTCAGTGTATGTCGTTTCGCCGAAGTGCAAACAACTTTGTTTTTCATAGCGTTAAACATGTCGGATTTCGTTCCAAAGAAAACGTATTTGCGGGTAATTTTACTGCACTACTTTATTCAAAAGAAATTTATACTTGACGCGCACCGAATTCTTGTTGGGACTAACGGCAACCATGCTCTGTTAGAAGTAAAATGGAGTGATTGATATAGACCCTTCAAAAATAATGATTTTGGTGTTTAAAATAAAGAACGTTTTGGCGCACTGAAAAAAGGTTGAAGGCAAAGAATTGGAGGCATTACTTCATAAAGTCTCATGTCAGGTCGACTCGTGGTTAGCCTCAGTAGACATGTCGTTTTTCCGACGAGGAATTCAAATGCTCTCAGACAGATAAAAAAAAGTAGTGGAGAGCAATGGACAATACTTTCAGTGACATGTTTCTTACTAATTTTTGCAAATAAAACATTACTTCTCATAACCCCCCCCCCCAAAAAAAAAACAAAATAAAACAAAACAGCGATAGCTTATTCAAGGTGTTAATATTATCTTGAATTTTTATTAGTAAATACAAATATTGTTAATTTTGTAAAAATTAGTAAGTCTATATTTTCCTTTTCAGTTTCTTTCCAGTAAATCTATACAAACCGTCGATCTCCAACCGTCAATTAAAGGCATGGATCGGAAATATAAAATATAGATTTTATCCAGACTCGAAACAGTTGTAGGGAATAAGAAATTAAGACTTTAAATCAACATTCTTCTTCACTTTTGCAAAAGTTCACAATGACATGTGAAATCCTAGCTTTTCCAAAATAGAAAATTGATTTACCATATGCTTAAAGAAAAAGTCGGAACCAGATTTCGCAAGTAGGTATAAAATTGATTTTGACCAATAGACTTGAAGACTTAGCGATCCAGTGTGAAATTCAAAAGAACAATAAAATTCTCAGATCAGCGCCAGTCCGACAGTGAGTCAGGGATGGAAGCAACAAAGACGACAAGCTAAAATATAATGAGAGAAGCTTCAGGCTGACCCGGACATTAGTCCTTTCTCTTTTTTTTTCGCGTGCTGATTCATTCTACTTCTACTTCTACATCAAAAGACATTCCAATTAAATACATACATACATACATGTGTACGTACGCATATACTCTTTCAATAATTACTACTACGAACATTTTCTACAAAACTTGATACCCATAACTTTATCATTGACACGACTGTGCCTCTTCTATAAATACTTTCATGGCTTCTGCTCTGACGAACTGGTGCCCCCTAGATGTGAATTTGCACGAGATACTAGATTGGTAACTAGGTCTCACCCTTTTACAATGAAACCGATGAAATGTAACCGCAATTTCTACTCCAACAGCTTCTTTCCTCGCACTTCACGCCTGTGGAATTCCCTACCGCATGCTTGCTTCCCCAATGGCTACAACCTCCAGGAGTTTAAATGTAAGGTCAATAGACACCTCCTAATACACTCACACCCACTCTCTCCAACTCTCTCTATATATACATCCTAAGTCGTCTATCACCCTCCTTCTGACATTTCCCATACCCAATCCCTCTATGTAACCCCCTGCGCTATAGTGGCAGTTGAATGCCTTGCTTGGGGTGACACAATTAAAAAAAAACTCTAGCCTTAACTTCTTAATAATGTTTCTAATTGCAAATTAAATTCTACAACTTGTGTTATTCATTTTCTTTTAAGAAATTTCTATTTTAACATGAAAAATGTATATTTTTATTCTTACACTATTCCGCACAATTCCACATATTCCGACCTGCCAACAACCAAACTTCTGATAGACGCGTTAAAGGCAATCTTAGTAGACAAAGCATTAAAGAAACACAAAAAAATGTACTCATAAGTACAGCTCACACATTATCAATAGAAAATGTATCTAATATTATTATTAATCCTTCTCATTTAAATTTTCCTTTCTTTTTTTTGTTCTTGTTTTTACTGTGTTCAAATAGAAAGTAATGTATTTCAAATTTTACAAAAAAAAATTGTCATTTAACGATCAATAAAAAATATGCGAGGCAATCATTTTATTGAGAAAATGATTGCTTCTTGTTTATCCGTGTTTATTCCGATAGAATTTCTTCAACGTGCTATTTTTGCATTTTCTTTCTTTCTTTATTCAATAAAATCTATTCCTCTTTAGGCCACTGCCGAATTTGCCTCCAGCAGTTGCAGTCGCTGTCCAGTTTGAAATATCAAAATTTTGAAGGTAGTCAGTCGACCAACTGGAGAGAAGTGCACGACCCACATTTCTGCTGACTTGCAATCAATAGTTCCTTATACTCAACACCCCCTCCCCACACACAGAGAAAACATACACACACATACATACATACATACATACATACATACATACATACATATTGATTTAATTTCCACTAAGTTTTTCTGGATCTTTTTTTTTATTTTTGAAGTACTATACAAAATCTCCGAGAATTGAAAAATATTGATCAACATGTTTAACTGTAAGAGTTTATTCAATGTTTCCCTTGTCTCTCTGTACGTATTAGCATATCTATCGGACTCACTTCGGCGGAAGAGAAGTAGCGTCATTTCTTTCACTTAGTTTACCTGCGAGAATTCATTTACCGATTCCACAAACTGTTTGGTCCAAATACGTATATATAAATATGTGGAGACGTACGACGTTTGTACAAAAAGTATCGAGACAGATGCTACGAATAGACAACTTCTTCTATGTGCCCTGTCCTTTCAAGAAGTAGGCGATCATGGCTTTCCATGTTTCCCTACCCTGATGGCTATTAGCAAGCTTTCTCCTGTTAAACCACGCAACCCCAGATCTGTTATACATCTGCTCCGGCTCTTCAAATATGTTATCCGCTGCTTTTCCTTCTCTCTTACACTCTATCTGGCCTGTTAGTGTCAGGTTTTCCAATCCCTCCTTCTACATTGCATGTCCCAGGAACTTTAGCTGTCTCTTCCTGATGCTCAGTATTAATTTTCTTTTCGTTTCCATCATTTTCAAAACTTCATCATTGCTCACATGCTCCGTCCACGATATCCGCAGCGTCTTTCTGTAGAAGAACATTTCAGTTGCTTCAAGTTTTTCTTTCATCTTTGATGATATTGTCCAGCATTCACTGCCATATTGAAGAACTGATATCACATAGCAATCCATTACTCTTTTCTTTGTTTCTAGCGAGATTTTCCTGTCTCTTAATACTTTATTCAACTTCTGGAATGATTCTTTCGCCATGCCCATTCACCTTCGGATCTCTGTATTTCATTTTCCGCCTTCTGCTAGAACAGTTCCCAGGTATTTAAACTTTTGTACCTGCTTGGTTTTAGTATTCCCCACCTGTATTTGGCATTTTGGGCTGCTCTTTTTGAATTCGTCTAAATCTGGCATTCGATCTCCTTCTAAGTAGACTGCTTCGGAAGTAATACACATGACCCAAAGTTGCTCCCCTTGACGGAAGAATCCCTAGAAATATTTTTGGGAGTGGTCTGACATGGCTTACATTAGGCTAAAAAAAAACAACAACTGTTGCTTAAGCCATGGTCATTGATGGAATATCTGTGGTGTGGTTAGATGTGCACACTCTACACACTTTCCTTCCAAGCACTGCTGTAAACAACAAAACCCACTGAGAACGTTATGACTTAGAAATGATGCGCGACAGAGTTCAAGGTCTGTCTGTCTGTGCTAAGCGTCTTCACTGTGCGTACTTCAACTTTGTTTCTACAACAACAGCTTCGATACTTTTTATCAGAATTCGTATATTTAGATTATAGTACAGAAAATTGTCTAATATCTGACTATCAACATATTTAAGAAAAAATCTTTTTGCAGTAGATTATTGTGTATGAGAAATTGAATGAAAAAGATTTCTACTTTACGCGTTTTATCACCCATTGTCTGATGACAGTTTAGTCCAATAGTTGGTAAGTGAATCTCCGTGTGGTTGCTGTATATCCTATGTAAAACGTTTTGTGCATTTTTATTTACAGAAAAAATATTCTCCTCGTGGGAAAGTATGAGCATATATAATTAGATCGGTGTACGATTATAAAACGCATTAATAAGCAGCAAAATGTTCAAAGTAATAATCTTTGGACAACTTCTGACCGAATTTCTTGTCTAAGAAGGATAATTCTTAAAGTGGAAAAGTCGATCAGTAAAATTAACAGATACAAAATGTCTGTCATGTGTATAGTTTCAACCTGTCCAACAACACATTTAAACCAAATCAACCCCCAATTTATATTAATGTCAATTCTAATCACCCTAAATTAATCATTAAATAAATCCGTAACACAGTAAATATGAAAATTAATAATTTATCATCTAATAAAAATATTTAATGAGAACAAATCAGTATGCAATAAAGCACACAATAATAATAGTTTTAAAGAAGAAATAATATACCAGGAAAATTTGAAAGAAAAAACTAAAAATTAAAATAAGCGCAATGGTTCATCCCACAATTCTGTAATTTGTCCAATATAAATATCGGTAAATACTTTCTCAACTTAGTCAACAAACACTTCCACCAAAATAAGTCCCTAAATAAATTATTAAACAGAAAAACTCTACATTAAGCTATTCAACAACCAAACATATTCAAAATATAATTAATTCGCAGAACAATAAATTACTTAAAACTTTCCACAACATACCACAAGAGTAAAAACCTCCTTGCATCTACATCAACAGAACCAACTGCCCAGTCTAATTCTGACAAAGCAATTAATGAAGTCCCCATTTTTCCGGAAGAGGACCCCATCAAAAAAAGAGTATACATTGGGATAACCGCAGGTAGTTGGAAACAAAGATTTTATAATCACAAACACTCATTTTCCAACTCCTCCTTCAAAACATTAAACAGCCCACAAGTTAAATGTCGGATCATTAATATGCTTATATTCCCATCAATTTCAGGGACAGATGTAATCTATGTTTGGAGGAGAAAAAAGCTATTATCTAATATAGAAATCCAGATGAACTTTTGAACCAGAGAAATGAACTGATTTTTAAAAATAGATATAGGATCACTTAAAAAGATCAAAATTTAAACTTAAAAATTTGTTTTTGAAAAAGTCTAGAATATCCTGCTTAAGACTTTATACCCTACCAAAAAAGAATTAAATCGTTATTGCTATCATAGGTACTCTACTATTATTATTATTATTATTATTATTATTAATAATTTATATTCACTTATCGTTGTATGTTATCTTCATTATTAGGATTATTAGTATTTTTATTTTTATTATAGTCAATTTTATTATTATTATTATTATGTCATTTTTCAACATATTTCAATTTCTGCTTTGGTCACACTACCAACCAAGTCTGCGGGGAGACCTAAGGCAGGTAGTGGCGTGTTGTTATGGCTCCATTTCATGTTTTTCTATCTTCCCTATCATCCCAAGCATTACATAGATAAAGTTTTCCTTAGTGTGTGGGCTGTACTTAATAAGACAATTTTTTGTATATCTCTTAAGCTGGGGTTTCCAGGGATTCTTTCAATGTGTTGTTTTGTTTCATTTTTTATCATTCCAAGTGCACCTACTATCACTGGCACAACTCTTGTTTTCAATTTCCACATTTTTTCTATTTCAATTTCCAGGTCTTTATATTTTGACAGTTTTTCAAATTCCTTGATTGCTATGTTACAATCCGCTGGACAAGCCGTATCAATTAATAGACTAGTTTTCTCCTTCTGGTTTTTAACAATAATGTCTGGCCTGTTTGCTTCAATTTTTCTGTCTGTGTAGATGGTGTAATCCCATAGAATGGTTACATCTTCTATTTCTGTAACCGGTGCTGGGTGATGTTCATACCAGTGTTTGCCTACAGCTTTTCCATAATGTTTGCACATTGCCCAATGTAAATATTGCCCAACTCTGTCGTGGCGATTTTTATATTCATTTGGGGCAAGCACAGAACAGCCTGAGATTAGGTGGTCTATTGTTTCTTGGTGTTTATCACAAAACCTGCATTTTGGATCCATATTATTATGCATAATATTTGCCTGGAAGTTTCTAGTGAAAAGACTTTGGTCTTGTGCTGCAATAATAAAGCCTTCAGTTTCAGACTTTAATCCAGATGCACGTAACCATCGATGAGTATTAACTTTGTCAACATTGGAATTATTGGCACGTTCTGGATATTGGCCATGCAGAGGTTTGTCTTGCCATCGGTGTTTCATCTGCTCAAGAGCTTTATCTTTGGCTTTCATTTTCATATTTTTTGCCGCAATAGTTGGTTCTTGGCTTCTGTTTTGCTTTTCTACAGAATCTACTAACTGTAAATCTTGTTTGTATTTACTGCCTTCTTTTATTATTGAATATTTTTGATGATATTTCTTGTATTGATCCACATAAAACTGTAGCTTTAGCACATTTATTCAAATTAAATTTCATTCCAATGTCTTCGCTGAAGCATTTTACAGTTTGCAGAAAACCTTCCAGCTCATTATTATTCTTAGCATATAACTTTAAGTCATCCATGTAAAATAGATGGCTTATTTTCTTTTGGCCTATTTTATTATTATTATTATTATTATTATTATTATTATTATTATTATTATTATTCATAATAATAATAATTTTTCTATTATTTCTTACATATTTTTAGGTATTTATTTATCTTTAAATTTTTAAAATTTTTTGTTATTATTTTTAATATTTTAAAAATCTTTTAATTTTTTAATTATTATTAATTTTTGAGTTTTAGATTTTAATTTGTTTATTGTCTTGTTATTTTAGTCATTATCAAGAACGAATATTGTTTTAATTGTAAATAAATATGTAAATATAAAAAATATATAAAATGAGAAATCCTTCACTTTATAGCATCAACTATGAACACGGTAACAATATGCTTACCGTGTTCTGAACTTACCCTCCCCATAGTTCTATATGCATAAATTTTAATGGCCATAATTCTCTTCTGAGAATTCAATTCAGTTTTTAATATCATTCGTAGCCTTCTATAGTACTCTTTACGCACTATTTCTTTCATTTTTTTTATGGTGAATTTTTTCACTATCATTTACACCTAGGTGTAAAAGTCTCTCTTTTTCTGCAGGTTTCATTAAAATATAATACAAATATAATATAATACTACTATTATTATTTTGATTAAAATTAATAAGAAAAACTAACAATTAACTTTTTAGCGTAATTTCAAACTTTAATTTTTTAATTTTTTTTTTCTGTTTTCCTTTTTCTATTTTATTTGACTTCGTCTGGATAAATTTGAATTATTCATTGTTGTATGAATTTGGTCTGACGAACGGTGGGAGCCGCGAAATATTTATTACCAATGGATTTGTAAAAATATCAAACTTTTGTCCCTTGATTATAATACTCTGTTAAATTTAAGATATTGATAACAAATGCATCATGTTGGCATGATGCATGATGTTTAAACCCACAGAATTCAGATGATAAGTTTTGTTACGTGACTCATTAAACTGATGGGTCGGTGGAGTTCGCATTGAAGTCAATACCCATATACATCGCTCAAAATGATATAGGTGCAATCTGAATGATATCGATAAATATAGAAACAGATTGATAGATAGATTACAAATAAGACTGTTATAAATACATATCTAAACTCATTTATAAATGGAACTTTGTCTGTGAGTGTATGTGTGTGTGTGTGTGTGTGTGTGTGTGTGTGTGTGTGTGCGTGTCTGTGTCTGTGTCTTTGTCTCTGCCTGTGCGTATCCTTTATCTATAGACTCCGAAACAGTTGAACCGATTTTCTTGAAAATTTACACAGTTGTACTATAAGCATCTGTGAGTGTTCTTAGCTAGGTTTTGTGTCGAGTTACCCCCCGATAAATACCGAAAATCGATAATCGAAAGAATCGGGTTATAGAAGGAGTGGTTCGATTTTAATCAAATTTCATACACACATAGACAAAGACATAAGAAACGATATTCAGAAGTTTAAATGTTGCAGTTCTTACCATGGGTGTAGAAAATCGATAATATATATATATATATATATATATATATATATAAGCTTCATTACACCCGAGTAACGCCGGGCTATACTGCTAGTATATATATATATATATATATATATATATATATATATATATGTAGGGATAAATATGTAGACATATACAGATATGTATAATTCAAGTCACGCATACAAACACACACACTTTTATGTATACATACAAACATACATACATATATATATATATAGTGTCTCGAGGCAGCAGATAATTTTTTAAACATATACTGTTAAATATATGAGACAATGAATGTCTATTATGTTTAATCATGAGCCGTTATAAACATCATATTTTGACTTTAATTTCAGTTGAAAATAAACACATTTCTCCAACATTTGGATAATATTTTATTCTGACGGTTCTAAGCTTTCGGCTCATATGAGACATCTTCAGAGAGGTTATAAGGACGGTAACCCAAAAACATCCACCATCACCTACGATTTTATTTTGTGTTGACATAATCACGCGGTGTGACGTCATAGAACCGCATTGCAAATTTACAAACTGCGTTTGCTATTTTTGGTAACTGTTGTCATGCTTAGTGGAGTTTTATGTCAACACAATATAAAACCGTCGCTGATGGTGGATGTTTTTGTGTTACCATCCTTATAACCTCTCTGAAGATGGCTCATGTGAGCCGAAAGCTTAGAATCAACTTTATAAAAAATTATCCAAATGTTGTAGAATTTTTGTCTTTATTTTCAACTGAAATTAAAGCCAAAATACGATGTTTAGAACGGCTGACAGTATATTTAACAGTATATGTCTAGAATATATATATATATATATATATATATATATATATATATATATGAAAATATGAAGCCATTTATAGATAGATATTAAATGAAATGTTTCTTATTAATTTCTTTGTGCATTTTTTCGCAATATCTTCCCTGAAAATAAGATGGCGTAAGCCCCCAGGGGGACGGATAGCAAAACGCTTTTTGCCTAACTTTGAAAGTAGAGTGGTTACACTATACTTCTTTCCAGGGTTCAAGAACCAAACTAAATCCCTATCTTGCCCACGGGAATCCCCACGGAATGAGTTCCTTTAATTTTATACTTGGAAAGCGAAAATGTGTAAATATGAAAAGCATTTCAACTGGACATTATTAGTTTTTATTGCTCCATTCTTCCCGCTTCGTCGGCATTGGTTTTGCTCCTTTTCTGCCTCCGGCAATGCAAGTACGAAATGAATCCATATTGAGCCAACACGTTTCAATAAAGTGTCCTCCTTGTAAAATTTAACCGAAAAAATATTGTGCCAAAATCCTTATTTCATGTAAGCATGGTATTTTTTTCCCAAGTCGGTTGGAATTGATGTCTGTATCTTCCCTCTTTTGAAACTAACAGATTTCCACTCTAAGAAATCGAAGAGACTGGAAGAATATTCATTGGTGAAGATAGAAATTTCAATTCTTTATAATCAAAGGTTTCCATATGGCATATCTGAATGCATTTCAGTCTGTTTAAACCCACAGGTACCCATATATATATATATATATATATATATATATATATATATATATAAACACAAACTTATAAATATACTCGTTTCGAAAAACCCTCCGCGTATATACGTGGAAGGAAAAAATGGTTGTAAAAAAAAAGAGCTAAGCACATGAACATCAGCCAAAGTGATTAGGACCGAGCCAGCACGTAGCACAAAGAAAAAACCCGAGACGAGTAATCGCCTAACAAAAAAGCGCTCAATCTTTAAGCAGAGCAGAAAAAGTAAATTAAACCTAGTGAGCCAACAAAACTACCAAGGTTTCACCTAAGCTGATCTTAAGGGAACACTGACTAAAAAGAAAAATAACAACAACAAGATAAAGGGAACTCAATAACACACGTGACCAAAAAAAAGAAAAAAAAGTAAGACCCCATACACAAATAAGGGGGAACTTTTATTAAGAAATCAAACATTTAAACATTAAGAGAAAATTATAAACACCAACCTAACGCAGACGAAAACCTAAACCTACCAACGGCAACTAAAGAAAATAAGGAAAAAGGCAAACCTACCAAACATACCTAATCTAAAAGCCAAGACTTCCTATGTCTACACTTATTAAGTATTTCTGTTTTAGAATTCAGTAAACTGCTCTTAGGTTCAAACGACGCTATTGAAAGTTTTTCCTCCACACACAACCTGTAAAATTTATGGCCAGCTTTAAACTTAGTACATCTTTTTATATTTCCCATTTTAAAATGGGGTCTATGTTCAGTTCTTGTTTAATCGACCACATATAAGTAGAAAGAGTGGTGCTGTGTTTATATTTTTCATTGTCAAAGCTACTACTGTGGTTATAGTATCTTTTTTTTTTAACTGTCTTGAGTAGCACCTAAGTATGTTTTGGGTTCCGTATCTTCTAGGCTTTTAAAACCTTTAACCCGGTAAATGACACAATCTTGCTGGCATTTACCCTGCAGCGGACAGTTGTTCTTAATTCTACAATTACAGCTAGTCATACCTCCATTAGTTTTATCCGTAACCTTTTTCTTATTCAATCCATTAATGATTTTCCAATATTTGGCATAGAACAATAACTGAGTTTGACGTTATTTTTATGAAATATTTCGTATAACTAATTTTCTTTACCAAAATTTTGCTTTGATAAACTGAAAAATATTTTACCAATTTTGGTTTTTACAGCTAAATTAAATGGTGGATTAAACCAAAGGATGTTTCTACTTCTGTTTTTACGATTGACTCTTTTAATATCGGTATACACCAAACTATTTGTATGTCCACTTTTAAGTAGTGCATCCTGATAAACATTTTTATGATTGTCAAAGATAAATTTACTGGAATAATTGTTAGATAATCTATAGAATATACTTTTAGTAATGCCCCGCACGATGTGGGCGGGGTGGATGGATTTAATATTTACTTATAGCAGGTTCTGGTTCTCTTTCATATAAGGGTATATAATTTTCCAGTTAAAATATTTATAATTTTTGAAAAACCAATGAAGTTTTTTTTTTAGTTGTCATATTTTTGGGGCTTACTATTATCAACTATTATTAAACTGTCATCACTGTATAACCCATGGTTATTGAAATATATCTTATTTAAATTATATAACAATAAACAACTTATTAATTCTGCTACCTCTGCCCCATGATAATCACCCATGGGTTATCAAAGCAGTTTAAATCAATCTTTTTTATCCATAATGTCTTGTTAACTTTAAGAAGTACTAAAAGACGAAACGTGTTACACAAAAACTATTTACATTTTGTCATAATTTTTTCCGTTATATATATATATGTATATATATGTGTGTGTGTGTGTGTGTGTGTGTGTGTGTGTGTACATGTATGTTTGTGTGTATAGGCAGGCTACATTCATTGAAACATGTTTCATTGAATAATATAGACATATGTGTCTATTTAATTTTATACTGATCTTTTACAGTTGTCTAATATGTTTTTTAATGTTAAAATAAAATTCATCAATGCGCCGAATTTTTGTTAGCCCAAGTACTTTTGTTCTTATCCGAGTTCATTTTCAGGAGTAAATGACAAGACAAACATTGTAACTGCGATAAAATTTGTATTACGTTGTCATGGTAATTTGAATAACCATTGCGAAGAGGATCTTGGAAAAAAAATCTAAAGTATTTAGGTTCACAAAAACTACTGTGATATTTTTGTGCTGTTTTGATAAATATGGTTGTTAAAATGTGATGCTAGTATTATTTTTACTTTTTGCATAACTTAGACGACACCCTGTTAGTAGATTTACATATAGTTGCACTTTACCTACTTTCAAAAACAGTTAACGTCATTTTGAACACTGTGATTTGTGTATTTTGTTGTTAAAAGTCATTCGATCTTTTAAGAGCCACACGGTACGGATGTTTATAGAACGAGTACATACAAACGCAAACACCTGTCTTTCCCAACTGAAATGTTTGTGTTACTCACGAGGCCGGGACCCTAGACAAACAGGCACTCACAACTATCGTATTGTGACTCTGTCGCTGGCAAATAGGAAAACGTTTGCAACCGGATTTACGTGGCGTCGGAGTTTGAAGGAATTAAATGCTTAAGAAAAGAAAATGAATAATAAAAAAATCCTGACTCGTTTCGAGAGGCGGCTGGACGTAAATCTTTCTCCAGCGATTAACAAAACTATGTCAACTCTCCGAGAACAGAAACCAGTAAGAATGTTTTACGTATTTCAATAAGCAATATCTTAACTTCGTATAATTTCTTTCATAGATATCTATGCCAATCGTAGATTCTAAAAGTATCAAGATGTATACGGACACTGATCACAAAAAATACCTTCCAAAAACAGTAAACAAAAACAAGAGGAAAAGATTAACCATCATCTCTAAGGCAACAGAGCGATATTAACTATGATTTGGAGACTTTAGAATTAAAAAGAGATTTTTCATCACATGACAAGACGATTCCGCAATATTACTGGTCTTAACATACCATCTCAAATTTTCCACCACCGAAAGGTAGCTTCTCTGTGCGGAGCAGATTTGAGATCACACACACACACACACACATAAATATATATATATATATATATATATATATATATATATATATATATATATATATGGCTCTAAAGAGTGAGGACGTCATTTTAATTTAACCCGAGGAACCTTTCGGCCAACACTTGTCAAGGGTCACGTTGGCAAAATTTCATGAATAGGTAAATAAGAGGACAGAACAGAATGGAATATTTGCAACACTGGGAGAAGATGGAATTCGCTTAAAAATAAATTTATTAAGGAATATTAAAAAGTGAGGGGGGTGTAAACATATAAATTCCACAAGAGTGAAAATAAAAAAGAAAAAGGTTACACTCATAAACTCACCAGTAGTTGCAAAGAGCGTAAGAACTGCTCTTTCTGCCTGCACAGGCTCGGCTGTTGGATTTTAAGGCAAATGGCCTCCAAAACACGTAGATGATATGACGAACGAGCACTGTGCAAGACAGAAAACCAACTGTCCTCATAAGAGGAGGCACAAGCCGGATTGTCCAACAGGTGTTGGCCGATTGCTGAATCAAGCACAGCCTGAGTCGTCCTTATATTGCTGTTAGAATTGCCCAAACGTAAATTCGCGGGGACATGCTGCGCAACCCGTGTCTCCAATCTCAATGCGATTATTCCCGAGGAAATTTTCTTGGAATGTATGCGGTTGGCTACTGAAGGAGTCGAGTTCAGTTTCAATGGGATTATGTATGCACAGACGGACGGTGTCGCTATGGGGAGTCCTTTGGGTCCTTTCCTGTCTAATATCTTCGTGGGATATTACGAACGTGTGCTATTCGAGAAGGGCAATGAACCTTTAGTTTATCGTCGTTATGTTGATGATACCTTCTCAATATTTAACAGCACATTTGAAGCTGAACAGTTTTTAGTTCAGCTGAATTCCCTACATCCTTCTCTTCAGTTTACCATGGAGATGGAGAATGACGGAGGTCTTCCATTTTTAGATGTCTTTGTTCAGCGTAGGGATAATGTTTTCGTAACATCTATATATATATATATATATACATCTATATATATTTATATGTTTACACCCCCCTCACTTTTTAATATTCCTTAATAAATTTATTTTTAAGCGAATTCCATCTTCTCCCAGTGTTGCAAATATTCCATTCTGTTCTGTCCTCTTATTTACCTATTCATGAAATTTTGCCAACGTGACCCTTGACAAGTGTTGGCCGAAAGGTTCCTCGGGTTAAATTAAAATGACGTCCTCACTCTTTAGAGCCATTAGTTACTTCTGTGGGTACAATTCCCTTTTCATATATATATATATATATATATATATATATTTCTGAATCCGAAGAACGGGTTCGAACCTCACCATGGTCTATATGTCAGGAAGGTGACTTTTTGATGTTATCAGTCTGAAGGAGGCGATCCCAGAGTTGGAAAGTGGCTGAAAATCATACCACAGGTTCACCCAAGCCTTGTGAGTGAAATTGGTTAGACGGCTCCCTTTGAGCATCTTTGAATGGCTGTGCGTGCTCGAAGTCACAAGTCATTATACCCGAGGATTTCCGCGTCCTGGACTTGTTCAGATTGTTGCTCACATCTGATAATGCGCTATCCCCCAGAAACTGTAACTAATGTTCACGCAGCATAGTTGCTGTATAAGCCAGACATGGGATCTGTGGGTGTTGAATAAACACAAGTGTGCTTGAGCAAGTGTCTGTAATGGGGATTAGCTAGCCGCCCTTGTTGACAGGCATCTTCAGATACAAGTGCCCAAATACACACACACACACACACACACATACACGCACACATATATATATAATCATTCACATAGAGGGCTGTTTCGCTGTATCACAGCTCATCAATGCAGTTAGATTAATCGTTGGTCTCAAGCCCGGATTGAAATTCGACTGTTTTTGTCGGAGATCTTACCTCTAAGCTATCGGCTTATCAACAGAACAAGGCAAACTTCATAGCCTAATTTAAGTGGATAATGTTTTATAAAACCATCCAATACACAAATATATATATATATATAGCGTGAGATGGGTAAATTATCATCATTTTATATTTTTAATTTCGACTATTCTTGCTAACTGTTTTTGATTTTGGCGACTGCACGTCAGAGTATTGCACGTCGTGTACCGTCTTTGAAAAAAAGACTATTTCTCCAGAAATTCGGGAACAGCATTCTGTACAGTTCGGCATTCGTGCCGGAAGCTCTAATACCAATATCTTGGAGTGTTTTGGTGTCAATATACGAATAGGGCTCAGAAATTCAGAAAGAATTGCATGATATACCCTGTCATCATCATGGTGCTTAGATTTATCACTTATGATAGCAACGTTATGTCTTTATTCATCTTCCCACAGAGCCTCAAATTCAACACAGATTTTTACATTCCTTGAGTGCTGTCCTGAGTCAGTTGTAGCTGTTGAAGTATCATATGTTTTAGAACAGAATCTTGCACCATGCCACACGAGCAGAAGAACGCAGTCATGGCTGTCAGAAAATTCCTGCCAGCACCTCATATCTTAAATCTGGCAACTACAACTCCCAGACCTTAAAATCCTCATACCTTAAATCTGGCAACTGAAACCTCCAAGATCTTAAACCCCTCTTACCTTTAATCTGGCAACTAAAACTCCCAGATCTTAAACCCCTTATACCTTAAATCTGGCATCTGAAACACCCAGACTGCAACCTACTGGATTATTATGTTCAGGACGCAGTTGAGCGAGAGACCAACAAAACTCTTTGTAACATCAAAGATGAACCGAAGGTAAACATTTGCCAACTTAAATAAGAAGACTGTCCAAAAGAGATGCAGAGTATTCTGAAGTTGTCTGGAGGCCGTGGTTGAAGATAATATCGATTTTATTCAATAGATTTAATCTCTATTAATTCATGATATTTTTGTGTAATTTTATTAAATATATCTGTTAAAATGCGTTGTCAGTGTTATTTTTCATTTTTCATTACGTAGACGACACTTTATCGGACCGTATACACTACCGGCCATAATTATTAGGCGACCCCAGTTTAAAAAAAATGATGTATTTCATAGTATTTTTAGTATTTATTGCCAAATGGTTCTTTTGTTATTATTGTGCAGAATTTTACAAGGCAGCCAGGAAGCCTTTGCTTCGGCCAACCAATAATAAGAAGAGACTAGCATGGAGAAGGGAGCACAAAAACCGGATACCAGAACAGTTCATTTGATGCACATGTTATTGTGCAGTATTAACAAAATTATATTTTCATTTGGAATTATCCACTTGGCAATGAATACTGAAAAATAGCATGAAAGACATCATTTAAAGAAAACTGGGGTGGCTTAATAATTATGGCAGGTATTGTATATGATAAAATAAATAACAAATAGATAACGTATCTCAAACTAACATGTTTCATTTTATTAAAGTTTCGTCAGAGATAGAAAGAGAAATAAAAACAAAACAAACAAAAAAAAAAAACAAACAAACAAAGGGACACAGAATACTGGTTTGTTATGATTAGGGAGTAGTTCTTATTCGTCAGATACATGTCACGTGTATTAAAGCTATACAGAAATTTCTCTCTCTGTGTCTCTCTCTCTCTCTCTCTGTGTCTCTCTCTCGCACACACACTCTCATACATATATAAACTAACGTTACAGTCCTACATACACATAGACAAACAAGCGTCTCTTCACAAACACACTGATACCCTATTACACATTATCATCCAAAATATTTCTCACACATGTTTAAAAAATATCTATTGCTTTAATACATATATCTAACAATAAGAACCAACCCCAAATCATGAATTCACAGTAATATATATATATATATATATATATATATATATATATATATATATATATATATATAGGCAATCTGTGAGTTTGTATGTGACTGTTCCCTATGCACGCCTACATTTTTTAAGCTATGCTATTCAAACTTTCTAGGGACACATATCTACAGGGAACCCAGGTCGACACATACTTTTTGAGTTTAAGTTCAGCAAATTTTCCCTTTCGCACTTTTTGGCCAATAGAGCCAATTGTTTATATTTGCTCCGTAAAACATCTAAGATTTAATATTACGTCACAGAAATCACGTCACAAGTTTCAAACACGACTAAAATATTTTTTATTAAAAAAAAATGAGCCTTTATATTTAATTTTTATTCCGACGTTTTAAAAATTAATTTGGTCAACAAAAAATGTGAATATTTTCCCTGTAATTTTGAAACAAAAGAAATATTTAAAAAAAAAATTCTAAACTGAGAGCGTAATAGTTTTTATATTTCTACATTTTTAAATATTCTTCGAAAATTTCTGAACTGAGAGCGTAATAGTTTTATATTTCTAATTTCAGCAAAACAAAATTAATAATTTTTATTTTTATGTTAAATTTATTTAGCCAACAAAAAATATATATATTTTCTCCCGTAATTTGGAAACAAAAACAAATGCAATGTTGTTTACAATGTCACAGAAAACATCAAATTATGTTTACGCAACACAAAAGAAAATCAATTTTTTAATGGAATTTTTTAACAGTTTTTAAACAACAATTTTTTATATAATTATTTTTTTTATATAACCGAGTCCTACTACTAAAATGTTCTGAGTTGTGTGGTGATACCGACCGAGCAAAAGTGAGGGACCGAACAGAAAGCAAATGACCAAGAGTCGTCCGTGCGCAGCCGGATTCGCTCAGATTTTCCGGTTGAAAAATAAAAGTTAATTAAATATTAAATTTCCAGTTCGCGAGCCTACGCGAATTTTATTTATCGGCCAATGGGAAGCCCAGAATCAAATACAGGTGTGAATTCCCAAATGATCTGCTGCGATCCAAAAAGTCGAAATAAAAAGCCGATACAGAAAGCACACAGAGAGACAGACCCAAACTCGAGAGAGAGGAATGTAATCAGTCTCCTCCTGACCTACGTCAAGCGGCTTACTATCCTAGCTTCCCTTCCCTCTCCTCTTATCTTTCCCTGTCTCAAAACTACTGACTGACCTAAGGAGCGAATACATCAAAGACATTCCTTACTCACAACGCTCCCACATTCTTAAGTATTAATTCTCTTTTCAGCATTTTATTGCCATGAACATTTTAACCTCCGTTGGACCCATATATAAAGGACTTCTTTAATTGTAAAAACCTTAATTGATATGTGTATATATAAAATGTTATTTTTTTTAACTCAATTTGCTTTTCTTGATTTTATAATCATTTTATGACTTATAGTGGGCTATCTACAACAAGGCCAAATTCCGTTAACCTGCAACAATATACAACTACCCTTCGCTAGAACGGACTCCCTCTAAAAACTATGGATAACCCGCTATAGTTGCACGGGCAACGCCGGGCTATGATGCGAATTTTTTTTTTTTTTAATCATTTCACCCCGAGCAAGGCAGAAACGCCACTGATGTGCAGGGGGTTACATAAATGTAAAAAGATTAATTAGAAAAGAGTGACGAGTACAAGCTAGTTAGAAAGGAACAATAGAAAGCTGAGAAAGCAGGTGCGATGACAGATACATAGGTGGAGAGAAAGGGAAGGTTATACAGGGGAGGAGAGAGAGCTAGATGCCAGTGGTTAGTAGATGAGTATTAAGTTTGCATTTAAATTTCTGGAGGTTGTAGCCGTCAGGAAAGCAAGAATACGGGAGTGAGTTCCACAGGCGGGAAGTGCGAGAGAGGAAGCTATATAATAAAGAACAAATAGGAAACATATCTCAATCTAACGTGTTTCACTTTTAGTAAAGCTTCGTCAGAGATCGACAGAAAAATGAAAACCATAAATACACACAGAATACTGCTTTTTATGATTTGGGATTAGTTTCATTGGTCAGATATTTGTCACGTGTAATAAAATTATATGTGTGAAAAATATTTTGCACGGTAAAATGTGTAATAATGTACGTGTGTATTTGTGAAGAAACGCTTTTCGATCTATTTGTGTGTTGGAAGGTAATGTTTGTTCATATATGTGTATATGTTTGTGTGTGAGAGTAATGTCTGTGTAATATATGTGTCTGTGTAATATATGTGTATATGTCTGTGTGTGAGAGTAATGTCTGCAGACGTTATTTCCGTGTAGGTTGGTGAAACGTAACGAAGAAATTTATCTTGTTACTGTAATAATTTTGTATTTGGATGAATTTTGTTACGTTCACGTATATAAATGCATACTGCTGTCACCTCTGAGTCGGTTACTGCGACGAGTCAAGATGTGATAAACTTGTTTTGGTTAGATTTTTCATTAAAGTGTTTCTCGTGTGTTTTTGAAGCTGAATTAATTTAATTAATTTAATATTAAGAGGTACAAAGGATAGGACGTTTTAGAGAGGCATGATCGCCTACATCCTAAAGGGACTCGGCACATGGAAGAAGATTTAACTTGTTTCTATAAAAACTGCAAGATGTCTGTTTTCTTCCACCTGCTTTTCTCATTTCAAGGCCTTTTTTTTTCTTTCTTTCTGTTCTCGCCACTCAATAATAAATAGCAAACCGGTTCAAGAAAGGTGGGGTTGGTATAATGACGGACCATAATACGATTATGAAAATTGACTTTTGCAGCAAACCCTTATACTTTTGTCACTAATTAACCAACAGAAGGATTTCATCTAATCTGAGACAGATTACTTGATTAAGAAACGCGATAATTAATTCTACAATAAGCCAACTTTCAACTTAATTAATCCAATGAGCTTTTCTTCTTTGACGTTTCTTTACCTCGCGCTGTCCTTTTCACACGACTAAAAAATCCTTCCTTCCTTCCTTCCTTCCTTCCTTCCTTCCTTCCTTCTTCTTCGCTTCCATTTTCCATCTCTTCCTTCTGTTATTCTATTCACCTACTGTCTTTTTTACTCCTTTGCTTTCACTTTGTTCCTCTGCTCATCTTCCTTCTTTCTCTTTCTCTTTCTCTTCCATCGCCATTGTTTTCTCATCCTCTTCTCGCTTTCTTTTTCTTATTTTGCTTTACTTCTTTCCTCTCTGTTCTTCCCTTGATTTATCATTTCTTTCTCTAACTCTTCCTTTCTCCCTCCCTTCTTTCATACTTTCTTCCTTCCATTCTTCAACTTCACACTCAGTTTTTCTCTCTTTCTTCTGTCCTTCAATTCCTCCAGCTTTTTATATTTTACTTTCATCTTTAAACTCTTCCTTTGCTCTTCTTCATTCCTTTGCGTCTTTTTTTCTATCTCTATTTCTTAGTTTACTATTTCTCTTCCCTCTCTTCTTTTCTTGTTTCGCTTTATTTGTTTTCTCTCTATCCTTTTCTTGAGTCACTATTTCTCCCTCTGACTCTTTCTTTCTTTCTTTTATTTTCTTTCTTTTTTTACTCTGTTTTCCTTCTTTTCTTAACAGTTTAACTGATTCTTCATTCTTTCTTTAACTTTCTTTAACTTTCTTTTCTTTCTTTAACTCTCTCTGCTCCATTCCTTTTTTTAGCTTTCATTCTTTCCTTCTTATACCTTATTTTTTCCCCTTCTTCCAATTCACTCACCACATGCGCAAAGATGTCCAATCAAGTTCACGTCTAAATTTTTTCTTTCCTCATTCTCTTACTTTCACCTGGTTTTATTCTTTCGCAGCTTACTCCTTCATCACCCACTTCCTTCTATCATCTTCACTCTTTTCTCTACTTTCATTTCCATCTATTCTTCACTTTTCTTTCTTTCTTTCTTTCTTGCCAACCTCTGTTCCTTTCTTCTTTCTTTCGCTTTTACGCCTTTCGCGTTTATTATTTCCTTTCTCCCCCCATTTTCTTTTTTCTTTCTTTCATTCTTTCACTATTTCTTCTCACACTCTTTTTTTTCTTTCGCACGCTTTCTTTCTTTCCATTATTCTCTTTTTTGTTTCGTTCACTATATCCCACTCTCTGTCTACTCTAATTTATTTTCTTTCATTTCTCAACGGCGCTTCCTTCCTTCCTTCCTTCCTTCCTTCCTTCTGTTTCTTTACCCTTCCCACGATTGCTTCTGCCTTCCTTTTGTCTCTTTCTTTCTTTCTTTCTTTCTTTCTTTTCACATATTTCTTCAATATTCCGTCTTTCCTTCATTCCTGTTTGTTTCTTCCTATCATCTTCATCCTTTTTTTTTCGCCTTACTTTTTTCCCGATCCTTTACTTTTCTTTAGTACTATTCTCCCTTTTTTCACCCTTTCCCATATTCTTTCCTTCTCACCACTCTTTCTTTCCTTTTAAATTCTACTTTATTTCATCCCCTCTTTTATTCTCCCTCCTTTTTTTCATTCTATTTTCCTTCTTACCTAATCTATACGGTATTTACTGTCCTTTGATTTTTTTTAATAAAAAATCGCATGAAACTCTTACCATCATCTCCATGACATGACATGCGCAAAGATGTCCAATCTAGTCCACGTTTATTACAACGCGTCCCTGATAGCTGTACATCTATCTTACAGTATTTTTTCTTTTTCGCGGAAGGATACGAAAGGTCAGTTAGGTAAAGCGGTCGACAGGTCAACCTGACAGAATACAGTAGCAGTCGTCGGGTAATATCTCTTTAACTGCGTGTTCGATAGATTACAGACCCTTTTGAAGATTTTAGGGAAACCATTTATTGCTTAATATCATCTCTTTCAATACGAACTTCAGTGAGATATTAAATTATTCCTTGTAAATAATTTAGCTAGCTTTAGTAAATGTGTCCACAGTGGAAGTGACGATGAATGAATGGTAGATATTGCTCATCAAAATATAAGTGAAAAAAGCAAAATTGAATTACAAACGATACGGAAAGGAATTTTCAATATAATACTTTTCAATGTATAATATGCATACTCAAAATTTGTATCACACAAATAATCTATCTATCTATCTATCTATCTATCTATCTATCTATCTATCTATCTATCTAAGGACGCTCATTATCTATCTATCTATCTATCTATCTATCTATCTATCTATCTATCTATCTATTTATCAAAGTACATTCATTATCTATCTATCTATCTATCTATCTATCGAAGTACACTCATTATCTATCTATCTATCTATCTATCTATCTATCTATCTATCTATCTATCTCAGTACGTTTAGGAACCTCGACCTGGTGTAATGGTTAGCAAGCGTGTCTTGCTAGAATCTATTACAACTGAGTAGTTAATACGATCCTCACTGGTTACCCCATACCTTCGGCCTTAGTAAATCATCTATGTCAGTACGTTCATTATCTATCTATCTATCTATCTATCTATCTATCTATCTATCTATCTATCTATCTATCTATCTCAGTCTGTTCATTATCTTGCCAGCCCATGTCTATGTATTTCCAGCTCTGCGATTGCGTGTGCACTTATTTTTTATTTTTCTTACGTTTTGACGGATACCAGACAATTTCAGGAAAAAGTAAAAAGGTACTGTTTATGGGACTATATGGTTAAGATAACAGTTGCCATAGACTTGAATAGGTCAAATTTGTAATGATCGGGGAAGCATTTGTCTTCCAAGTGTATGCTACCCTGATCACTACAATACTAACCTGTTCAAGTCTATGGTCAACCGTTATCTTCCCCACATACACCCATAACCTACTACTTACTCTATAACCTCATAACTCAACTAGCTGTTTGGCTTTGCAGAGGTTGAAGAAAACAGTAAATTATACATATGTGCCTGAATGTCTATCAGTTTGTGCATCCGTATAATAGCAATGCGACCTTCACACTATATACCTTCCCACTATATAAATTAAACGTTATTTTTAGTGGATACCCTTATTAAAGTGAACGCTCCGTTTATTTATTAAATAGTATATATTTATTTTCGTCTACTGGCCTAAATATACGAAAAATCTTATGGAAAAAAAAATGCTCCCCGGCAGCATTGGAAATTTTGTTCGCTTTTACAGGATAAAATGTTGTTAGATCCGATGTACTATAGGCAGACTCAGCCACGGAATGGGCCGTCAATCAAGCACATATTGATTGGCAACTTCTAAAACTCTTGAAATATTCTACCGGCTCAGTTTTATATTCCAATTTAAACAAAGGAATTTCTTAAAATATGACGGATTTTAATTTATTAATCCTGTCCTGGGTATGACCGTAAACTGTATCCAGCTGCAAGGCCTCTGATTTGGAGGTTGTGAGTAGCATTGAACCACCTCTTAATTGCTGTTGTTCCTAGGTCCATGCTGACCCGGAGTGGTAGCACCTGTTAGGGTCCCAGCTATGGGCAAATAGTTTATCACCAAACTGGTGTCAAAACACTATGAAAGTATAAAAATACTTTTAGAGAAATATATACATAAAAATAAACTTTCATAGAAAAAATATACATTTTTGAAGGAAAATATTATTACCGGCAACACATTTTTTAATAAAAACCTAGAAAGCGTTTTTAGTTTTCTAAAATAAAAATTTTTCATCACAATCTGACTAAATCAACTTTCTCCCGACAACCGAACATTAAAAAATACCTTAAAATCCAACCTATTTGGCTTTTAATAACCCATAGAGGTTGATATGCCGTTAAACAAAACACAAATTCATTAATCCGACAGATTTTATTACTTAAACGTTATTTTTAGTACAAGCTCATATTTAGTAGACGATCTTTTTATTTATTAAATATTATATTTATTTGTTTTAATATGATTTCTGAAATATTCAGGTCCGTGAACGAAAAAACATACTGTTTAATAAATATACACAGCATCTACTGAAATATGGAGATTCATTAAATAAATCGACTTAAGTTACATTCTCATCGACATGACGTGTCTTCCTTCTGTCATATCTACAACAAAAGCAGAACCTGCCTTATGCGACCAGCTTAGACATTGGTTACCTGTTGTTAACGACCTTTTTTTTCTATGCACGGACTATTTGCTAATAATTGACTCTTAGTGAGAGACTACCTCCAGAACGCGACCAGCTACTAACATCAACGACTGAAAATCACTGATCAAGCGACCGCTTAAAAAAAAAAAATCCATTTTAGTCGTACACTGCAAACTTCTAAATTAGGAGAAACTAAATGAATAAAATAATTAAATTTTAATTTGATCTAAGCTAGGAACGCTTCCTCAGTGTTTTGTTATTGCAGTGTTGTATCAAACTGTTAGTTCTTGTGGAAATATACATTGCTTGAGTTCACCTCACGGTCAAACATCGGCTGTTTTGTACAACATGCATTGCATTTGACATGTTCAAGGGATTTATCGCAGTCTCCGTACTGACTTGTATAAACTCAGGGATCCGAAAAATAACAATTATGTCCCTATCTCAAATGTCTATCTCTTTCGTTCCTTTATTTATTTGTGTATCTATCTACTCTATTTCTATCTGGGGATATCTATCTCTATCTCTCTGTTTCTCTACACCCACCCACGATCGCTGTTAGTTTTTGGCATGTTTTGTTTTTTCTCCATGTATTGTCGTAGATTCTATTTTGCTATCACTAATTTCTAAGAAAAAAAAAAAAAAAAACTGAAGCCGTATACATTTTTAAGTCCATTAATAAATATTTTTTGTGAATAAATATTTTGGTCTCTTGTTGACTGTTGTAAATACATTTTTGAAAATTTTTAAATGAATTATGCTGAACGAATTTCTTTAAAGTTAGGCCATTTTCTTATTTATTTATTATCAGATTAAATAGCAAAAGTACATTCTGATGAGTGGAATATACGTTCCTAGCGTAAATAGGTCATCATTATGAGCCTTTAGTGAGCGACCACCTGTCGTATGCGACCATTTTTTCATGGCGGTAGGGGTAGTCGCATTCCTCTTTATTTCTACAGCAATTGCTTTGATGGCCTTTTACCCTGATACCCCAACTATATGAATTTAAGTGTGTTACTAGATTGGCATGTAGGTCTCACCGTTTGACTGTTGAAATAGTTATATGCAACCGCCATTTATACTCCAACGGTTTCTTATATCATACTTCCCACCTTCCAAATGTTTGCTTCCCCTACAAAAACAATCTTAGAGAATAAATCCAACGCGAATCACTGTCTTCTGATTTCTTGAACCCTGTTTCTTTTTAGTCCTTCCCAATTTCCTTCTAATTCTTAGGCTTCTTTACCTCTTTTACTTTCACTCCCTGTACCTCTGCGGATTAGTGGTATTATTGCCTTGCTTGGGGTGAAACGATTAAAAAGTTTCTGTTGATATAATTTATGGAAGAAAGAAAGACAAAAGAAGATATATACAGAAAGAGAGAAAACAGAGAGAATTAAATAAATGAAAAAAAAAGAAAGAAAGAAAGCCGGCAAGCAGGAGAACGAAGATGTACCCAGAAAGAAAGAGAACAGTAAGGGGAACATAAATGAAAGAAAAAATTAAAGAGAAGAAAAAGGAAGAAAGTAAGAAAGAAAGAAAGACAAAAGAAAACGTAGATAAATGCAAAAAGATAAAAAAATCGAGAGAGTAATAAAAAAAAAGATTATAATAAAAGCAATAAAGAAAGCAATAAAAAAAGAAAGAAAACAAAACGGTGCACGGAAAGAGAGAGAGAGAGAGAGAAAGAGAGAAGTAGAAGAGATAAATATATGAAAAATGATTAAAAAGTAAAAAAATGAGATATGATAGAGAGAAAGTTCACAAAAAGTGAATAAATAAATACACATAAAAGCGAAGAAAAACACAGTAGTTTGAAATACAAAAAGGAACACAATTTGAAGTGATCATAAAAAATCAAGAAAAAATGGGACAGGAAATAAAAAAATAGAAACAAACCATAAATAAATGCGTGAGGAACAAAAGAAGAGAGGAAAGAATGAAAGAAAGAGAAAATGTCAAAGTATAAATAAAACATTGAAAGACAAAGGACGAAAAATGAAAGTTGCGAAGAAAGAACTTAAGTCAGGTCACGTTTGCTGTCGAGAGTCTTCTCGTAGTTCCTTAAGTGGGGACGAGAACTGAGTGATAACAATGGAGTGACGTGTATTACTTGGAGTCAAAACTCGAACAAAGTCAGAAGTCAACAACAGACTCTTGCCTCGCTTTCTTAAATATGAAAAGTTAGATTGTTCATCTTTCAATGAAGGGCTACTCTCGACTTATTTGCAAAAATCAAATTAATCTCTACGAATACAAGAAAGTAAAATGTAAGTCTAATTAATTTAACGATGTCAAGATGGACACCTTTGTGTCGAAATATGCCAAACATGTAAATAATTGCTATTGAAATGAAAAGCTGAAAAGTAAGAGTTGTCGTTGGTGGAATTTGTCAATAATGAATTCATTATAATTATTGATCGAATGAATGGCCATAGAATGTTGAGAAGTGAGGAAAAAGATGCCTTTTCCTGTCGGGTCATCTTTTTCTGTTTCGATTCGTACCTATTGTTTACAAAAATTCAGTATTTAGACATCTGCTGTAGAGCGTTAGTAATTGTTGGGTGGTTAGTACTGTTAATGGTATTTTGATGTTAAAGATTTCATAAATGAAGTTCGCTCTGGCTATCTACTGTTCATAATGGCAGTATAAATATGTCAGATCTTTTTGTATATGCCACAAAAATCTTTAAAACACATCGGAGTAGTGATTTGTCAATTTCAAAAGCTACGCAATGTATTAAGAAGCAAGAAAAACTAATAAAAACAAAGAAAACTGTTGTATCGTCGAGTGGTAAAACAATACACAGATGTTGACATAATACCTTTATTCGGTAGATCTAAACTTATTTATAAATGGAACTTTGTGTGTGTGTGTGTGTGTGTGTGTGTGTGTGTGTGTGAGTGTGTGTGTGTGTGTGTGTGTCCGTTACCTATAGACTCCGAAACGGCTGAACCGATTTTCTTGAAAATTTACACAGTTGTATTATAAGCGTCTGCGAGTATTCTTAGCTAGGTTTTGTGTCGAGGTACCCCCGATAAATATCGAAAATCGATAATCGAAAAAATTGGGTTATAGAAGAAGTGGTCCGATTTTAATCAAATTTGATGCACTCATAGACAAAGACATAAGAAACGATATTCAGAAGTTTCAAGGTTGCAGTTCTTACAAAAGTGCAGAAAATCGATAACATATATATATATATATATATATATATATATATATATAAAAGGCAAGATGTTTGTGTGTGTGTCTGTTTATCTGTCTGTATGTTCTTTATACAAATCCACAATTTTTATCTGATTCTCACCAAACTTCACACAAATATTCTTCAGGCTGGGTCTGTGCTCCAGGACCATGGATTAGTTTTAAAGCTTTCATTACACCCGAGCAACGCCGGGCTATACTGCTAGTACAATATAAATAGTCCGTACTAGATCGCAACAATATGGGTGGTTGATTTAGCAAGAAATCACCGTTGTTAACGGTAGCCCTCAGCTCACACTAACTGCCAAGTTCAACCGACTCACTCTTTACATATATGTGACTTCGGTCACGTGATCGAGCTACGTCACAAAAAAACCTAAATTTCTATGTCATATCAATCAAAAAATTAAAATTAGATCATATTTTTCAGTTGATTCAAGTTTTTCCTTCATCTTGGATGATATTGTTCAACATTCACTGCCATATTAAAATTCTGAGGAATAGGTGTGTTTCCCCATAACAGAAAGTTAAATAGAAAACAAGAAACCAGAACAAAGTTCCACAAAAGAAAAGTGTGAGAGAAAAAATATTTGCATAGAGCTTACTACGACATCTTGTATACGTTTAAAAGTCAACGTACCAAAGAAGAACGTTATATTTAATATGAAAATAAAAATATCTGACACAAGGCAAAAAAAGGTGAGGTAGAGGAAGACTGATCTCCAGTCTCCCTTATCTTAAACTTAGCTAGGCACAAATATTCTTCTATCTGCTGTATTTCTTCAGGACGTAGGCGATCATAGCTTTCCACATCTTTCTATCGCTTGTCACTCTTAATAACCCATCTCCTGTATCACACCCAATTCCGCTCCGTCATTCATTTACTCAAGTCAAACAAAACTATGAAGCAGGGCGTTTTCCTTTTGATGAAAAGAAAAAAATCATTTTGCACAGCAAATATTTGTTTTTTCAGTATCATCGCATTTCTTATCAATGATCTTAATTCAGTGAGGAATATTTGTTTCAATCATAGATTTGTAGGACACCAAATGAGGAAAGAGAGCTCAGAGAATGTGACACGCACAGCTATTCGTAGTTTCCTTTGTCTTTTTATTCTCACCTATCTGTCTTGTGAGTATCAGATTATTCAAGCCCTCCCTCCTCACAACATATCCAAAAAAACTCAGCTGTCTTTTCATGAAGTTAAATATCAATTTCCTTGTTGTATCCTTTCACTCCAAGACTTGTTTGAGTGTTCCGTCCATGGTATCGTCAACATCTATCTGTAGAACCACATTTCGATTGCTTCAAGTCTCTCCTTCATCTTTGATGAGATTGTCTTGCATTCACCGCCATTTTAAAGGACACAAATCACATGACTATTCTGTTTAATTAAAATCAGTGCATCTACTCAAATACGAGTATCGATTAAAAATAATTTTCAAACAAATAGGTTAAAAGATGTCATTTGTTGAAACATTTCATTGCGATTGAGCTCTCTGGAGAAGAAAATTTTAAAAAAAGTTTCCACTTCTGCTATATGCGTGACTCTTCAGAAATGAGTTGAGTTCTCTCGGTGACTGGCGTGTGTATACACTGCTTATATGCAACACGTTAAAATTTCCGTTTTCTCTGATTTCATGCGTCGATGGCTTAGGGAGTAGCGGCTAAGACTGACACCAAATCGGTCGAGTTTTGATCATGGCTAGAAGCAAGTGGATGAGTCTAGCCACACTGATGAGCTGTGATACATTGAAACATGCTTGTAAGTGGATGACTAATATATTTATCTTGAGACTGCTTCGACGTGCAGTGTTTCTTCAGGATGTAGGCGATCATGAATCTCTACATCTCCCTATTTCTTGTAACTCTTAATACCCCTTCTCATGGTATCCGACTCAATCACCGTTCAAGTTCATCAATGCAATGCTTTCCATTGTATCTTCTATATCCAACCCGTGACCACAAGTTTACCAAGCCCTCCTTCCGATGTCCCAAAAACTTCAGCTGTCTTTTCCTGATGTTAAGTACCCGTTTGGTTTTTGCGTACATCCTCTCCAAAACCTCGTCGCTGTTCGTGTGTTCCGTACTTGGTATCCTCAGCATCCTTCTGTACAACTACATTTCGGTTACTTTAAGTCTTCCTTCATCTTAGATTGGCTAGCATTCAATACCATATTAAATGACAAGCATCACATAACAATCCAGTACTCTCTTTTTTGTTTCTGGCGAAATTGTCCTTGTCTCTCAGTACTCTACTCAGCTTCTGAAATGCATCCTTGGCCACGCCAATAAGCCTTCGGATCTCTGTATCGCACTTTCCGTCTGATGTTAGCACACTTCCCAGGTATTTATATTACTGCACCTGTTTAATTTTAGTATCACCAACTTAAAGTTGGCATTTTAGACGCGTCTGTTATATATCGACAAACAACAAACACGCATATATATAAAAATATAAAGTTATATTTTTATTAATGACGATGAACCGTGTAGAATAGGGAACAGAGAATTGAGAGAGCGCGCTTCTAATGGGTTGACGGGAGTGTAGTCTTATCTGTTGTGTCTCTCTTCACCGGCCGATCTCTGTTGCTCCTCTACTGGCGAATCCGTGTGCCGAGGTCTTTTTATAATCTTCCAGAACCGGGACTTTTTCTTCCGGTTTTGCCTCGCCCACGCACGCCCACGTAATTCTCAGAGACACCTGTTCTGTTTGCCTCTGTAGTTATTTCCGCTGCTGCCGGAAATAAGGTCAAACGACATCCGTTCCTTTCAACGACCGGAAACATCCTCGCTTGCATCAGCCTTCCTCGGGTGGGGCCAGATTGTTATATTACAACCTCTTTTTACTGGGCTTACGCCCATATCACGTTGAATACATCGGTTCTCGCTCGGTCAACATTGTTAAGCAACATTGAGCCTTGTCAGTACTTAGATGGGTGACCGCTTGGGAATACCAGGTGCTGTAAGCGTTTAGTGACGGATCTGCGTTGTGGTGCAGTGTATATCGGCTCGGTAAGAGAAATCGGTGAGCCGAGTTCGAATTCCAGTTAAATACCCTGCATTCACTTAAGCACTGGTACCCTTGGGAAAGGTATTAATCTGTCCCTTCCCTCCAGTTATGGGTTAAATATCAGGGTAAGACTTGGGGACCCTGCCCTTAAAAACAAATCCCAATGAATTTTGATTCTCGAAAAGAAAAAGTATTACTAGACACGTAACTTATATAAAAAAATACAACAATAAATTGTTGAAAGAAAAAAGGTATTATAAATTAATAAAATTTAGTTGGCAATAAATGAGCCGCCGATGTTGATATGCCATAAAAACAAAACAAACAACAATCATCTAGCATGTCCAGAATCTCATCGACAATAATCCGGAAAATCAGTGGTGGGGGTATTGCCCTTTAGTTCCATGTGTCAGGGTCACCAGTAATAAATAAATAAAATTTAGTTGGCAATAAATGAGCCGCCGACGTTGATATGCCATAAAAACATAAACAACCAATCAACTTTTTACTTATTACCATGTTTTACGTTTTCTTGTAGTTTATATGTAGTCCTTTCTTTCCGCTTTCTGTAACTACTTTCTAGAGGAGGTCTTGTAATTTCTTTTCTGTATCTGCTATCAGCACTGTGTCATCTACGTATCTTATATTTTTCAGATTGCGGCTGCCAATGACAAATCCAGGCAGGACTTCAAGAGCTCTCAAAATAGTCTCGTTGTGTAGGTTGAATAGATCTGATGAGAAGACATATCCTTGTCTTACACACCTTTCTATCTTTGTGTATTTATCCGTATGAAGTCAGTTTCCTGCCAGTACAAGTTCTTGATTACTCTAAAGTCTTTCTTGAATATGTCAAGGTTGCCAAGTGTCTCTACCATGTCTTTGTGTCGTACTTTGTCGAATGTTTTTGCCTAGTCGATGAAACACAGGTAGACGTCCTTCTGCATTTCTACTGCCCTTTCTGATAACACTTTATGCATTTGGAGTAAATAGACTCGACTATCGCCCGGTTCACAGTCCACCCACGTCTATTGAACAGGTGTAGAGGCTCATCCCTTGTTCCCTGTTTAGGATGTGATTTCTGGTTTTCTCTTTTCCAATCTTACTCTTACGTAGCCCCCTGCGCAACAGTGGCGTTACCGCCTTGCTTGGGGTGATATGATAAAAAAAAAAAAATTAATCGCATTCCTTATTTCAGTGTCCTTGACGAAATCGAACTGTCCTTGTTCTATTTTCGGTCTGATTCTGCTGCGCAGTCTGTCTCAAATATATCACAGTATTCCTTACAGTAAAACAACACAGTCTTACTAACCATTCCTACTACAGCCACCATAATCAATCAAAGTCTCTACGCTAACTAGTTTCCATATGCACAATTTCTCTGTCGGGTGGAAGAAATAAAAATAACAGCTTTTGAAAATGAAGACCCAATGAATATTTAGAATGAATACTAAAGAAATGCGTGTACGTTTAGATCTAATGAGTATCAGCTCGGAATAAGTCAGAATGCTGAGTTCGAACGCCAGCTGGATTCGTTGCCTTCAGTTACGCGCAAATGCTCTCACGATAATTATTACTCCATCTCTTCACCTACCAGGTATGGGTTAAATAGCAGGACAGATTAGATTCTGTAGCCTTGTTTTGTGACCAGTCTACCGCATAAAGAAATGTTAACCTGCAGCGGGAAAAACAACAACAACAACAACAACAAAAAAAAAAAATATCAAAACATGATCGTCCAAACGTGTATCATGTATGGCACTTAACTGATAATAAATGAAGAAAGCTCATCAGAACAGCTACCGTGAAAATATTTACAGAAAATTACTGATTCTTCTTTGGATTTTATCAAGGACCTCTAACACCAGATTTCTTCTTCTTCTTCTTTTTCTTCTTCTTCTTCTTCTTTGTGCCCTGTCCTTTCAGGATGTAGGCGATCTTGGCTTTTCACGTCTCCATATCCCTGGTGGCTCTTAGCATGCCTTCTCATGTTACACCATGCAATCCTCGTTCCATCATCTAATTGATTAGGCCCTTCAAATATGTTATACGCAGCTTTCCCCTGTCTTTTTGAATCTCTATCTGGTCTGTTAGTGTCAGGTTTTCCAAGCCCTCCTTCTACATTGCATGGCCCAGGAACTTCAGCTGTCTCTTCCTGGTGCTCAGTATTAATTTCCTTTTCGTTTCCATCATGTCTAGGACCTCATCATTGCTCACATTCTCGATCCATGATATTCGCAGCATCCTTCTGTAGAACCACATTTCAGTTGCTTCAAGCTTTTCTTCATCTTGGATGATATTGTCCAACATTCACTGCCATATTGAAGAACCGACATCACAGAGCAATCCAGTACTCTCTTTTGTTTCTAGCTAAATTGTCCTGTTTCTTAATACTTTATTCAACTTCTTGAATGCTTCCTTCGCCATGCTTATTCGCCTTCGAATCTCTCCAAGAACTTTATATTTTCTTTAAAACAAAGACAGTGGGAAAATTGCCATAAGAATTGTTTGAATTAACGATTTTGAATAATTTTCCATATCATGAATTTTCTACAAAGAAGAACTCGTTACGAATATTGCAACAAGATTCAGAAATATTTCATTTAAGAAAAAGAGTGAATTTCAAAAAAAAAAAAAAAGATTAGAAAATAAATTACAAATAAAATGAAAAACTGGGCCGCTGGACTGGTGGCAGTATCTTGGAAGTAAAATAATAGATAATAACAAACAAACTATGAAGCAGGGTGTTTTTCTATTGATGAAAAGAAACAAAGATTCATTCTGCACAGCAAATATTTGTTTTTTTTAGTATCATCGCATTTCTTGTCAATGATCTTAATTCAGTGAGGAATATTTGTCACATTCATAAATTTCTAGAACATCAAATGAGGAAAGAGAGCTCAGAGAATGTGACACGCACAGCTATACTGAATGCATAGGATAGATCGAATCGCCTACCTAACATCTTCGTCTAAATGGATGCGGCAACGGGAGCTAGGAAGGAGAGTAAGGAGAGAAACATTACTTAGAGCTACAAGGGATAGAAAAATATACAGAGCCATTATCATCCAAAGAAACACGCCGAATAAAAGAACATTTTTGTTTCTATGCACAATCCAGAATTATCTTTTGAAGATTGGTGGCCTGGTGAGGACCGAAAATATTGCAGATTCTCCTTTCGATTTTCTTGTTGTAATCATCATTGTTTCTCTAGGCATTTTTCTCTTCCTTCGAATGTCGTGAACGAATGATTTGTCAAGCAGCTCCAGCAAAGATAGATTATTTAAAGAAAAAAATCATTTCACTCCAATCATCACATTCATTGGTGCGTAGAGCAGTAAGCTTTTTGTTACTGTTTCCATAACAAACTGTTTTTTACGGGGTAGGGTTATTAACTCTGCGCCCAATCGCCAAACCTGGAGGACCGGTGGACCATTGTCCCCGAACGGTCACCCATATAAGTGCTAACTAGGCTTGATGTTGCTTAACTTCGGAGATCGGACGAGAACCGTTGTATTCAACTCGATATAGCCGTAGACAGTAATTGCGTTTAGCTAAGTTTAATTATTAGACAGAAGAATTCCATGCCTTCCACATCCCAATTTTTGATTTGTGTCACATTTTCTTTGACTGTCGCGTATCGTTCGTTCTACAAGCATGGCGAAGGCGGTTGGATTTGACAAGAATCTCCGAATGAAGGTAGTTGATGAGGGCAAACAAACTGATAGATATACAACATTTTCTAAGCTTTTAAATTTTGCGTAGCATTATCAAGACGTGCAAGACTCATTGTTTTTCAAGAAATTAAGGACTAGCAGCAAAGAAATAAAAAGCACTAGGAGACAAGGGGCTACTGAAAAGAAGAAAATGATAAATAAGGAGGAATCAATGAGACAGATACTGTGATTACATTACTGAAACCGGAAGTGGAACACAAGAATTGCAGAAGAAATTATAAGCATAGAACTTAAGGTTGCAGCTAGCAATTTCAATAGTAAAATTATCCCACTACCGTATGTTTGCTTCTGTTTGCCTTTTCTATAAATAAAAAAATCCTATAAATATTTTTATTGTAAATATTTGAAAGAACTTTTCGCTATATTGTCTAGAGTTTTTTTTTATTTAAGCGAATGACTATGTGCAGTAAATTTCAGTTCGGAACTAAAAATTGGAGAAACGAGTTCGAATTCCTGTTGAATTCTTTGCATTCACTTTTGTGAAAATTGGGAAATGGTATTGATGCATTTCTTCTATCTACAGCTATGTAGAGATTTTTTTCTGTAGCCTTGTTTGGCAACCAGTCTACCGCAGAAAAAATGGTAATCTTCTGCAAAAAATTTTCTGTCTCGTCAGCCATGGATCGAAATAGACATGATCTTCCAGGCGTGTATGACGCATAGCATTTAAATTGACTGGCTAGACAGGCGTCAAGATCGCATCAATTTACAGTTGAATTGGCTAGATGTGGCCGTAAGTTTTATGCTAACAGCTTCTTTTTTTTTTTTTTTTTTGCACTTCTCGCTTGTGGAGCTCCCTTCCGGCTACATGTTATCCAGCAAACTTTAATCTGCAAAAAACTAAGGGCAATGTCAATCGATATCTACGGTCCTCCTGATCACACTTTTTTTTCGCTCTCTAGCAATACTTCCATTACGAATTCTTTCAAATCCAGAATTCTCTTGTGTCACAATGGCTTTGCTTCCTTACATGGGTTGAAATCGATTTTTTTTAAAAAGTGTCTAACGGAAAGTTTTTTTTATTACTGAGCTACAAAAAAAACGTTTCAAAATTATTCTTTATTTTGTTAAATTTAGTCAATTTAAGTAGTGCTGTGAATTCAATCCGCTCTAAAGCAATGTAGGTCGATCTAAATCTTGCAGACAAAACTTTGGCATTATGAGTTCCATTCGTATTGAGTGCTATAGAATTATAATCATACTTTTATCGACTTCTCTACTTCGGATTTTCTTATTTGTCTCTACTTCTACGTATCATACGAAATCTTTTTCAGTCTATTTAATACTCTCGGTTAGACTATAAAACCAGCAATACGACTACTGGAACTTGACTTCGAAAGCGGTCCCAGAGATAAATATTTATTTTCGAATTTATATACCTATCCTACCTATAGCTACCTGACACAGGAGTTAACCATTAGCCAATGATTGTTCAGTGAGGCGTGGTTATCGCACCTTGTATTGCAAGTTGAGCTATGTTGCTCAGCGCCAGGGATTGCGACCCTATCTCATTTTGTTTGTTATCTATCTATCTATCTATCTATCTATCTATCTATCTATCTATCTATCTATCTATCTATCTATCTCTTGTTGTGTAACCACGTTGCAATTCCTGCATAATATTTTAAACGAAATCTTCCTCAGGTTGTCGGATTAATCGTTTGTATGTGTTTGAGCTGTGACGAAGGAATTCGGATCTAATGTTATTGATCTTGTAGACTTGCTTGTCATTGGCGCATACATTTAGTTTTGATTTTTGCTTCCTTGTTGCCGATCCAATTTACATAAACAGGAGGCTTATAAAGTGGACAGTTTAACATATTATCAATTTTTGTTCTGTTGGGGACATGAATAGCTATTCGGTGTTGCCCGGTTTGGAAATTACATCAACTACTCTGACGTTTCGTTTAATTTTATTGTCTAAAAGAGTTAATAACCTACTTTAATCGTGCCACTTTTCGGATTTCAAATTGACCTAAGTTCTTTTTTCAACTAATGTTCACCCAATACAAAGCTCAAGCGCCACTCAAGGTAGAGGGTTACTATGTGGAGTTGTGTAAGCCTAAGAAAGCGCAAGATAACAGGAAAGATAGACATCTACACTGCCGGCCATAATTATTAGGCGACCTCAGTTTTTCTTTTAAAGAAATTGTCTATTTCATAATACTTTTAGTATTTATTGCCAAATGAAAATAGAAAGGTTTTTTTCGTTATTATTACTTTCCAAAATTTTACAAGGCAAGGAAGCAAAGATGAACTCGTCTGAATCACCCTAAACTTTCTTCATTCTTTCATTGATGAAACTGAAATATAGGTAGTTATTAAATATTTATAAATTCATTTGATGCATATGTGCAATATTAAGAAATGAACCATTCTATTTTCATTTTATAATTATTCAATTAGCAATAAATACTAAAAAAATAGTATGAAATAAATAATTTTTAAAAACACTGGAGTGTTTATGGCCGGTGGTGTAATTCTAGACGTTAAGATTTCATTAGCGAATAAAATTTCAGAGTTCAGCCGAAAAACGTTTTAAGTATAAAGTTTAAGTAGACATGTAAAAGGGTCAGAAACCCGATCCTAAAAAAGAAACAATGGATAAACCTCTTCTTCTGTTCAAAAAATCCGAGAGGAGTATACACCGAGTGATAGGTATTGTGGAATAGTATTCACACTGAAGGTTATAATCGTGCTATGTTGGTTGCTAATGGACTTAACGTAACCAAAATGTTAGGAAATTGGTAATCTTCCACTGAAAGTTAACTTCTTAGTATTCGGCTAACTGCCAACTAATATCAACTACCTAGTAGTTCTACTGAACTCCAATAGAACTCTCAATGACTCCTATGAACTTCCCAAGAATTTCTCCAGAAATTTCTGTTAACTCTTATTAATATAGGAGGGAAAGTCCATTATCTGAGGAATAGGTGTGTTTCCTCATAACAATAGGCCTTGTATTAAATGGAAAATAATAAAAAAAATAGAGAAACAATTAAACTGATGTTTGTTTTTTAATATTCACCCAATACAAGGCCAAAGGGCCACTCAATGTAGAATAAAATTACAAAGTTCAGGTGGAGGAGAAGATAACTGAAGTAGTCTTTAGAAGGAACGGAAACCAAATTTTAAAGAAAAAAATAAGGAATAAACATCTACTCCTGTTCAATAGACCAAGGAGGAGAGTTAACCTATCGATAAACAAACCTATATACTCCTAATAGGAAAAAAAAAATGGTAATAATTGCTGAATAAAATTTCAGATTCTAGGCGGAGATGTCAGAAGTACAGAGTTGAAGAAGCCGGTAACCCAATCCTCAACGGGAAAGAAGGGATAACTCTTCTTCTTTTATGTGCCATGTCCTTTCAGGACGTAGGCGATCATGGCTTTCCACATCTTCCTATCCCTTGTGGTTCTTAGCACGGCTTCTACTGTTACACCATGCAACCCTCTTTCTGTCATCCATCTTCAAATATGTTATCCGCTGCTTTCTCCTGTCTCTTTTTCCCTCTATCTAACCTGTTAATATCAGGTTCTCCAAGCCCTCCTTCCTCATTGCATGTCCCAGGAACTTTAGTTGTCTCTTCCTGATGCTCAGTATTAATTTCCTTTTCGTTTCCATCCTTTCTAAACCTCATCATTGCTCGATCCATGATATCCGCAGCATCCTTCTGTAGAACCACATTTCAGTTGTTTCACATTTTTCTTTCATCTTCGAATATATTGTCCAACATTCATTGCCATATTGAAGGACAGACATCACATAGCAATCCATTACTGTTCTTTGTTTCTAGTGAAATTGTCCTGTTTCTTTATACTTTACTCAACTTTTGGAACACATCCTTCGCCATACCAATTCGCCTTCGGATCTCTGTGCCACACTTACCGTCTTCTGTTAGAACACTTCCCAGGTATTTAAATTTTTGTACCTGTTTGATGTTAGTGTCCCTCACCTCTAATTGGCATTTTGGGCTCCCTTTTTTGCTGATGACCATGCATTCGTTAAATCTCTAAACTTTGTTAAAAATCAAAATCGGGAGGTGTATGAACCGGACGATAGACGAGCGTATCTCCCATTCCGTTTCATTGTTTTAAAGTGGAAGATATCAAGAAAAAAGAAGTTATATGAGATTTTTATAACGGTGTTAAACGAAAGTGTTGAGAAGACAACAGAAAACCTCTTCGACAACTTTCACTGGAACAGTCATTGGAATTCACAGATATTAAAAAAATGAAATAAATGTGTGGAGAGCCATGATTTCTTATTTCACTGAGTATTTATTGGGATTTTTTATTGTCGGAATAAAGACTAATCAATACCCATTTTTTAAATTGATAATTATGAGTGTCACGAGAATAACTTAACAGAGAATTTTATAGAATTCTCAAAAGAGTGAACTTTGTAAAGCATCCAATACGGTGATTGAACCTGGAATATTCGCGTTAAATGACCTGAAGAAATAGACAGAAATTGGACAGGGGAAAACGTCACGAAGAAACTGTTAGATGACAGCCTAAAGAAGCAGATAAGAATTCAAAACTGTTTCTCCTTTTATATCCTGGTGTCAGTCACATTTTCCACCTCATTTCCATCAATAAATAAGTGACTATTCTTGGAAAGACCCACCACGTTGTAAACTAGCATGACACACACGAAAGCAAAATCATGCATGCGCGCACGCGCGCACACACACACAAACACACAAACACACACACACACACATATATATATATATATATTAGAAATGATTTGTTTTAACATTATTTTTGATCGATACTCATATTTAAGTAGGTATTCTGTTTTTAATTAAACAGTATTATATATTTATATCTACTGGCCTGATTATTTACGATAAATTTTTATTACGAAAATGTGTGTCATTTGGCTGTATTCGAAACTGCGACCCCAATCCACATAGGGTCGAGATGTCTAAGACGTTGCCATTTCAAATGGTAGCTTCCCCTATGTGGATAGTGGTCGCAGGTTCGAATCCTGCTAAATGACACACATTTTCGTAATAAAAAAAATTATCGTAA